>QDHC01000464.1:114763-139834 GCA_013186455.1 Papilio dardanus tibullus | reverse complement strand
GGGGGCGGACGTAAGCCGCTCATCAAGTCGGTATTAAGTAAAGCATCGGCTTGTTCCCGCTGGGGGTTTGTACTAGTCCGCTGAAATGTTATAGCCATTTGATTTATATGTAAAAGTGTATGCATGTCGACTGAAACGACTTTAAAGTATAATATAAGAAGTATCTAGTTTTCTTATCTTGTCCGCTATAGAAGAGACACTTCATATGTTTGTCAAAACTTTATAACCAAACAATGAAGATATCCGAATTTCATAGCAGTACCTAGAAGTTTGTAAAAAAAATTGCGCATACAAAAAATCATCTAACCATGTTCACCACAACAGCCTGCGTCCCTCTCTCTAACAGTAACTTAGTGACAACCCTATATTACGAGTAGTCACATGACCAGCTCACTAACTGCAGTACATCGTAGCAATAAACCGGCTAGATAAGGCGCGTAGCATAACTCGTAGCGTGTCGCTACAACTCGTAGGCGTATTGCGTAGCAGTCAAAACAACGGCTAATGCCTTCATTAAAATTTAAATGAAAACTAAGCCGATAGCGGGAACAGCGGCCCCTAGCGGCGGCCGCGGGAACTGTGCACTGTCATGGAGGACTTGTGGTAATGCTCCGCGCGTGCTCAAATAACTTCTCACTTAATCCACGATTGATATCTGAAGAGATGTTAATTTTTACATTATAAAATGTAAAATGTTACATACTTGCCAGTTTGTGATTTTTTTTATTTTGAATCATCGGTTCTATAGTTAAACTTTTAATATTAATGCTAAACGACAGAGATAATTTCATCTGTCCTAAACTATTATTATCTTGTTAAATGTACAAACTTCAAGATCATATTGCGGTGGTATCGAAGTGCAGGCGATCAGGGTACCTATCGATAGATGTGGGGGTCGGGGGCACCCCCCGCCGGTCTCTCGCGACCCCCCGCGCCGCCCGATAGCGTATCGGCGACGGAACAAATTGAAAACATCCCATAAAAGCTATCGCGCCATCGCCGACCGCCGTGACTCTTTTATTTAGCACTAGATATAAATTGTAACCATCGCTAAGGGTGCTCACACAAATCTAATTCCTTTGTCCAACATTTAATTCAACTGATACTGAAAATTCACATTATTGTAAAAAATAGCTTTATCTTAATTCGATTTAAATAATAAAACACTATCCTTATCTATCAAAAATAATATTAACTTAAAAATACAATTGAAAAACAAGTTTCAGACTTCTTTGGAAAGCTCTAAAAGTGCACATTATAGTTACAATAATTTTTACGTTTTTAGGCCAGATTACGTGTTGATTTTACATTGATATTGATAAAAGGACGTCGTTTTTACATTATTAAAACAATTTAAACGTCAGTGAGATATAATCAATAACCGCAAACAAACATTTGGACTTTATTTATTTGTATCATGTTGCGGTTAATCCGCGGACGTAATAAATCTGCGCGGACAACAGCGAATTCAAAATGGCGGTGTTTTTTTTCGCGCGCGAAAAAGAATCGTCCGCGGAAAGCGGGAATGAGCGGCAGATTAGGCCGGGATAAGTCTACGTTATTAATGGACCCCAGATACACACGACAGAATGAATAACGAATGGATCTGCTCAAAACCTAACCATTTTACTCTGCATTTGTTTATAGACGTGCAGTCGCTTGCGCTACATTATATTCCACTGCTTTAATACAAATATACTAAGAAAGTAAAACGGGAAATAATGCTGCAAATGTCCCTTTAGGCATGTACTAACCTATTGCTTCATTAGATTGTGATTTTGCTCTGGAGTAAGGCCGTTTTTTCATTTCATCGGTCTAATAAAGCTTTAGGCTTAGAGTATATGTACAGTTGTCTCAAATAATTAACATAAAGATACTTATAACATCTAGAACAAAGATATGTTTCAGTATACATACAAAAGACGCGTCACAACATTGTTGTTTAAGAATGCTATAAAAGTTGTAGCGTTACCCGCTAGTAATGCTACTCTATACTACTTGTAGGTACTTATAAAGTTTCTGTCAAGAACAGGACAACTTTGTGAAAGCTAACTGGCCGTTGGGTAAAGCTTTATAGTGTGAAGTACTCTCTTAAGCAACGCTTATGTATTACTATATATATATGTTTTAAACGCGAGAGTTTAGATGTACGGAAGATTGTACATCACTCTTCAGAACATCTGGGGAGCTACCCAAAGCATCTTTCGATTGGCGATATTGCTGATAGAATCAACAAAAATGTATGAAACTAAAATGACATTCGATATGTCATGTGCTTGTCGAGTGTGAGATATCGAACTTCATTTTTAGCCATACATTTTGAATGTTCACTATCGGATCGCTTTGTAGCACATGTAATTGGGGTAAACCCCCTGGACAGCGTAAAATTAGACGCTAAGATAGAAATCACAGTCTAGAATCTAGAACAATAGCACAGTATTCCTATAAATTACCAAGTCATCTGCTCTATGTTATAACTACTAAATCAACGGGCGTGTGACAAATGTTAATTCCCCAAACAATTAGCGAGATCAATTTATTTACAGACTTGTTAATTCGCAATCAAACTTGATTTATTGTCAACAAATATCGCTTTCCAGTTTAAACTAGTAACTACAACTGTACTTTACTGTCCTAAAATGTCGAAAATATTTATTTAAATACGTTTTAATTTAGTGTACTTAAGGTTAATATTATTGTCATATTGCCAAATATAATGTTAGTATGATAGCGCAAGTGTACAAGACCCGTTTTGTCAGGCGGCAGGCGGCAGGCGGCAGGCAGCAGGCAGCAGGCGGCAGCCCATCCTAAACGCATTACGCGATCGATTGCGACCGCTACATGTGTACTTCGCGACTACATCTTCGCCCCCCCCCGGCCCCCACTGCCCGGGGCACGGGGGCGGGGGCGGGGGCAGACAACGGAAAGTCAATATGTGGAAATAATAATAAAGGATAGCGCGATCCGCATACGTATCATAGCATTATCGTGTCGGAACATCGGTGAGACGCACGGCCACTTCCCGCCTCTTATTGCTTACTCGCCTCGGGATTCCTGCTTCGTGTTTCATGCTCCTTTGAATAGACAATAACCCTAACATACATAACATATTGTGCTTTACATGATTTTTATATACGCCTACATATTTTAGGAACCTTTAGCATTTTATGGTAATCTCACACCCAAGGCTAACAAAATACCGTCTTAAATAACCCAAATTATTGGTACCTCATTAAGTTAAACTTTATGCCTTTATTTTTACTTTGATTATGGCCTTTAAAACCAGCTGGAGACGCTCAGTCTTAACTGCATAGCAGCACAATCGAACTGTACAGTGAAAGCTGAACGTTAGTAAACGGCTTAATACAGAGATGTTGCAACATCAATTACTCACTTTTTCAAATGTAGAGTCAAGATTGTAGAGTCATGAGTTTTCAAAAGTTGTTTGTTTCCAGCATTGAACTGTGTATTATTACTGCAATGCAGTTGTTTATGCAATATTTTCTCAATAAAATATACATTTAAATGCTATTGTATCAGAAATAGTTAATGTGAAAAACAAAAAAAAATATTTCCAAATAAAAGCTTAATTTGTAAGTATGATAAAAATGTAATCCAATAGTTTTGATGTTATTAGTAATACGGAGGGAATATAAAGGAGCGGCCTCACTCGGGCCAATAAAATAATAGCAGTAGCATGTCCATAAAAATCTGGGCGCGATCAGCACATCGCCTCGCCTCGTCTCGCCTCGCCTCGCCTCGCCTCGCATCAAACTTGATGCGCCATACAGACTGTGAGAACGGGTGTCCACAATCGCAGGCTTAATACGGGATAGTCCTGATTTAATTTTGGTATTTATCTAAAATTTAGTAGTAAATGGACACTAGTTTTATTATCTCTTAGTTATGATAGAAGGCTGGGTCAACACGTAGTATTATTTTAACAACTAAATAGTTTGTGTCAACATGGAGCCAATTACGAACCTATGGAATTTAATGACATAGAAATATAGTTAGCACGAGCATATAATACGTAGTACGACTCGTCTACTGTGTCTCTCTTTATTTTTCTCCTTACTGTAAACGCACATGGCACTCGTTTTCCGTACTTTTCGTGTCGACGTTGTGATCCTAATCTACCGTCAGTTCGACTTCGATTTGAAGTCGAATCGGTTCATGAATACATATCGACGGCGTGTAATGAATTGTCGTGACGTGATCGTGTCGTGATCGTCTCGTGCTCGTCTCCCTTAATACGTAACACTTTTATTCTGTGTGTTTTCAACAAAATGAGCTGCGCAGAGATAATATAAATACGTTATGGAACTGATATTGTCAACTTATTTTCTATCAGACATCTAAACAGTACAAATGTTACTTATTTTCGCTTTATTTTGGAAGTATGAAAATTCATATCACTTTTCTTTTTTGGCATTGCTTGTCAGTTTAAATCTATATGTTTGTTGCTAGTATGTGCATATTAGCATGTTTTTCAGGATACTGCTCAGCGGTGATTGTCGCCACAGTTTTCTTTCTTTTCCAAGTTTCATTAACTATCAAGTTAACATCAAAACATAGGTATGAACTATAGTTGTTCGCTACTAAATATTAAAAGCGTAACACCGGTGTTACTCAGAGATATCTATGTCCGTCTTATCTTTAAATAGACATCCAATTTGATGCATTAATACAAACTGAGTCACTACTTTACCAAACACGAGATATTATCTTAAAAATTCCAGTACGTGGAGATAATCTAATACGGATTCGCTTCGCAGAGGGCACCGCGCTGCCGCCGCGTCTGCACCGCGCCTGCCCCGCGCCTGCACCGCGCTCGCCGACACCGATACACGTCTCAATCAGGACAGAGAAATTAACTGGCCGCTAATAATAGAGGACGGATTTATCTTAATACCATCGCCGTTTAATATATCACTCGGTAGCCGCACGCGGCAATCTGCCCTCCTCCCCGCTGCCCGACGCACGACTGACAAATGAAAGTCAGCCGACGTCTCATCGGAGAAATTAAATACAACCATCGATAATTATCTATTACTGTCTTGCTATAAAACATTCCAAACTCTATTACAACGGCATAAGGTCCAAGATAAATTAATCATTTAATGATGTTTTACAACTAGTAATAAGTTGTATGGAATATGTTAATATTTAGAATAATCTTACAATTAGTTGAGTGGGATAATATACTTTAACACATTAAATATAGAGCATAAATCAAAGTGTTTCGGGCGAGGTTGTGTCCGTGTCATGTCATGATGTACATCGGTGCGCGGTGTCATTGGAGTCATTAGCGCGACTAATGAGATTTGGTACAAACCGTGAGAGCACTGCATCTACACTGGGAGCCAGGGAGTTAAGTGAGTCACGGTATTTAGAATTCCATTAAAAACCTAACTAAGTATAGTAAAAATATGCTTTGATTTGTTTTTGTTACGGTTACAAAGCTCTCAATTAGCAAGTCAAAAACCATTAAAAGGTTTGGTGTGTTTGTAAAATAAGTGCTATTGTGTAAATTATGATGTATTTGGACATGACACGTCACAACATTGTGCATATTAATTAAAAAATATAAGTAATTAAAAGCCTGTTAAGAATATCAAGTTGAAGTAATTAATAAAGGTCAGAAAGGGGGTAAAAGTGATCACGTGGCGGGTACAAATGGCTGGATTAACGGCGGTGCGGTTATCGTTATTGCAACATTCATTATAATATTAATTATTAGCTAACTCGTGTCCTATCCTGCGCACGGCCGCGAGCCGCTCAGTACGGTCCGCAGAACTAGAGCGCAAAAGCTTTAATTGATTTAGATTTTTTTCTATCCTCATGCAAATATAACACAAAATTATAACTAACATAAATATTTTAGAACTTTTGTTGTCCTGAAATCATTACTAAGTTTTGATTTATTCGATTGACTATTAATAAATGTATATCGATGTGGCTAGCGCTCTGTCGCTCTCCGAAGCTCGCAGCTTATGGAGATGAGAGATTGTTTAGCTCCGCTCGGCTTCCAATAACAAGCGGTTATGTCTCATCTCATCGATCAGTAGTAATTGCTTTTGCGGACGCTACTTTAAAATGGCGCGTAAGCTCGAAGACGCGAGCGACATCTGTCGCCGTAATTGAGGGATTAGGCAGATAATTGAAACAGTCGAGCGCAGACAGACATACACGTTTGCAATGAGCGCGAAAGAGATGTACGGTTTCACTCGACTTCACCGTCAAACGGAACGGTTAACAACGTGTCTTCTTGTATATTGTATTATCTTACGTTTTATGCCCTATTAATCTTGCTCGGGAAAGGACGTCGGAATGCTTTACGATTTTGTACCTTACCAAAAAGAAGGAGAGTTTGATTTTGTTCCTCTGAGTGTATGTATGGGGTGTCGGTTGTTTTCGACGCAATAAATAATTGTTTGCGCGCGTAAAACTAGAGTGGCGTCGTTGAGCGTGGAATTGTCTCGGCGAGGTGAGGAGAGGGCCCGCGTCGTGCGCAAGGCAACCGCGAGGCCCTCGTGGAGTGATGACACGCAGTCAATTGATTGCACTTGACATACGAACACTTATCTTTTTTTCGCCTCTTACTATTTCGTAATAATGGAATTGGACAAGACAGTTTAGTGCTTCATATAAAAGCTGCTGGAGGCTTTATGACAAAAGTTCGTGATTTATCTACTTTATACTATGAAGCTATGAAAGTTTCGTAAATAAACTTAATGTCCGCTTCGTTTTGACACGCATCCACCTCGGCCTACCGCGTAGACACATTTAATTAAATCAATCGATTCCTTATAAGTAACCCAAATATAATAGTGTAATAAAAATCGGTAGCCGAGTTACGTCACGTTGTTCTAGAAAGCAATAAAACGAAGCACCGAATTATACAGAATGGACTCGATACTGACGGACGGTTTTACAAGTCGATTACGACTCGTCTATGGAGAGACGTCGGATATGTAGATTAATATGAAGTTATTGAATTAAAGTATGCAAATGTGGGCATCGATCGGCGATCGGCTACCGAAACAATTTAACGGCAGATTAATAATCGAGTCGAGTCGAGAGCGATGGTAAGTCGATTATGAATCGATTCTATCACGATTACGGCGGACCCGCTGCGACCGCCGCCCCGGAAATGTCACTCCAACACTGACAGAAGTTAATTAAAATTAATATGGACGCCATCATTTTAAAACTATTACAGAGACTAGAAAGGTAACTAAAGTGATGTAGTCTGTCTAAACAAACCATACAAGATTATGGAAATTAAATAAAATGGACGCATTTGTCTGCAAAAATTTTGCTATACTTAAGACAGTACAAAGACGTGATAGTCATTCCCTATGGCAGAAAAATAAACATGCGATTTGCAAACAATCGAATAAAATATTATTCAATATGAATGCTTATTACTGAAGACGTTTTTACGTAATGATCTTGTCTTATTGTTTTACTTTAGTTTTTGGTATCAGGAAGTTTGAACTCATGGTGTCTCTAGCGGCTACTGGACACTGCCGCCTCGATGATGGCTTCAAATTAAATAATTTTAAAGTGTTAAATCTCAAACATTTCTTTTCGTTTTTTTCTTCATATTAATAGTACACCCACTGCAAGGCTATCTAATCCTTTTGGGTATCATAGTTTGATGCATTATATTTGTTGTTTGTATTTTTTTCTTACGCTACCTTTTTTGGTTATGATAAAAGTAGAATATCAACTTTATTTCAATTAAAGACGACATAATAAAATATTGCATAAATAATTGTACAAATTATACAAAATCACGTCGACCAATTATTAATTGTATTTTTAAATCCAAATAATCGGGGCCAACATAACACTTTGTACGCTAAATATATTTTATTCCGCATCAAACCCCATACGAATGTAGACAATTTTTCACATCGTAGTATTCGCGTTGCGAGCGCGCTAGGGCGGGCTGGTAGGGCGGCTAGGGCGGCTAGGGCGGCAGACAAGGGCGGCGCCCATAAAAATGCAAATGGCGGTGTCGACTGGGGATTTTCATTGTTGTATCAATCACACGCCCGCTCCTTATTATTGCGGGATTTCATCCGAAGCCGTTGCGTTTATTGTTTCCGTGAGGACTGATCCTCCTCCCCCGCGCCCCCGCGCCCCCGCGCCCCCGCAGACAGCGGCGGGGACGCTGTAAACGGATATTTCTCCACAATGTATCATATTTTTATTGTTGCTTTTCAAGAGGCATTTAAATTGTTTTGATGAGAACTGTGATTGAGTGAGGATTTATTTAAACATTGCTTGCGGATGGAATATGTTTATTTTATTTTTGTAATATGGGTGGAAATTGTTGTATGTAGCTTCATGAGATGCTTCACTGAAGGTTTGTAACGTAATAAATATATTCAGTCATTTCCTTAAAAACTTTCTTGACTCTTAATGGACGGGTAGACAATATTGCATTATAAAGATATCCGATTGGTCGAAATGCATTCTTGATCTTAGCTAATAATCATCAATAATATTAAAACGAACGAATAGTTTGCGTGAAGACAAAATGCAATACCCTTTCAAGTTCTTCTTTATTTCAGACACGTACCGAATGAATATTTTCAACGAGAAATACCCAACTCAGGTAAAAATCATCACACATTCGACAGAAGTTGTTACAATTCTGCATAATAATGAAAAACAAACCTTTGATAGAGAAATATTTGTTTATAACAAAAAAAATGTTATTAAATGTGCGGTCGCCATCTGTCTGCCGCCAAATAAAACAGCGATTAGCTGCGTCGGGGGCGGCCATTGTGATGATAATGCCGTGGTTATTGTTGTTTAATACAGGGTTGGATTCGCGACGGATACGCGGCCGTTACGGTTGGGACACGGCTCGGATACGCCCACGACACATATGCGACGAGATGATTAACGCCACAAAAGGGAACTATTGATAGATCGACTTGTAAGTCTGTGGCTTTCCATTTGTAATACCTTATTTTACTGTTTCATAATTTGACTCGTTTCATTTATTAACCTTTAAATATGCCAAATCTTCGGTTAAAAAAGAGTAAGTAGTTTAGAAACGCGTTGCTTCTATGTATAAAAACTATGTTATGTGCACTCGAAAAGACATTCAGTGACTTGTTAATGTGCGAACAGAAGTCGGTAATAAAGGCTCCGCGTCCCAACACCACGAGTATCTCGAAGGCCGACAGCCGACAGCCGACAGCCGACATGTCGGTCATCCCGGCCGACTAATGAAGGAGCATTAGCGTGCGCGCGGCTGTCATCGGCGCGATCGATTGATTGCCTGTCCCATACAGCCTCCGTTACATTTACAACTCTATTCACATTACATACAGTCCAAATTAAATCAACATTCATCAATATTCACTGGACAATCGGCAATCGAAATTAAACATTGTTGCGATTGGTTAAAGTTGAAAATAGAATGATATGTCGTGTCTGCCTGCGGGATAGATTTAGGTCCGAGTTTCAATCTTTGTCATGGAGTGTCGTTATTGATATAATGCTTGTTTCTGTTCTGTAAATGAAATTACATTTGTTATTTATTATTTGTTTATCTTGTTATGTTCTTGGTTCGATATTGTCAATATATTTGCGACGTAGAATTAATACATTCTTTGTATTTTAATTACTTACTGCCGAACTCTTTAAATGGCCTGTAAAGGAATCCCTAAGTTCCACTATGAGTAGGTCATTGGGTACCTAAATACCTTCTCTATATCATTTGAAGTCCACGTTTATTCATGCAAATGTTTCATGAAAATACTTATCTTATTTCACACGATGTTTGAACATTGTTATGACTCGTTATAATACAAACTAGAAGTAATTAATTAAAAGTTTTTGCGGGGTTGATTTGGGGGTAGGCAGCGCTGCCGGGGGTGGCAGAGTGTGGGGATACAGAGGCTTAATTATGCGAGGAGAGACATGGTGCGACACGCGTCTTGGAGACTGTGGCATTTTGCTCTATCTATATAGGCGTCACAACTAAAAATGGTTAATTATTATGTGCGAAAATTAGCTATAAAAGCAAATAATTGAACTGATAAGATAGGAGTTTTACGTTAAAACTAAAATAAAATATATAAAATCATTTTAAATGAGATTTTTAACCTACAAAATAGATTTTTCTTAGTGATTTTATGAAATTAGCTAAATGATACAGTTCCAATTATGATTCATAATAAAATGATGCATTTAATATTATTTATGCTTGATATCTAATAAATAAAATCTTATTTTACTGCAAAAGATATAATCTAATTTAATACAGAATAATCAGGCTGTCAATTATATTTAAAGTGATAGCTTTTGTAACGATGTGTGTCCAATTATGATTTATATTTCATAACTGTTACTTAATATGTATGCAGATGACGATACTAAATTGTTTTATAAAATATGCACCGACTCTGTCCGCTAGTGATGCGAATTAACTAGCAATTTAGGTATATCGATATGATTGTAGAGATTCGAATTACTACTAATATTAAAAAACAATCTGTATTAATGTAGGCGCACGTTTTTTGCAAAATATTGTTTTAAAATCCGTCTAATAATAGCTATTTTCAGTGACCTAACAGTGTTGAGTATTGTCGCCATAAGCAAATTACAATTAAACTGATTAAACAAAAAATAGGAAAATATTAAAGAAGAACAAAAAGAATTCCATGCATCCAATATTTGTTAGTTATATTCAACAGATATGACTTCAATTTTTGTAGTATTATTTATCCATTTTAATAGAATCTCGACAATGCAATGTGCATCACTAGGACGCAGCGACTCTCTGCTCCACTCGGCGCACGCAAATTATATTTCAATTAAGATTAAAAAAATTGAGCAGCAGAATAAAAAGGACATTAAACTGTTACGCGATTAAGCATTCATAAAAGCTCTCTATTTTATCAAAACACATTAAAATTAAATTATAGTGCGATCAATCAAAATTATTTAACATGCCGTCTCCTGACTCCCCTCCGAATACGGAGTCTACATCGGTTTAAAGTGTAGTTTATCTTATCTGTGCCGTCATTAGGAGCGCCTGTCCACCCTACTTTGAAGCTTTTTAAATTTACAATATCTCTAACTACATCTTACTATCGCGGTCGTAAACAAAACGTTGATAAAAACATTCACAACATCAATTCTCTACAATCGATTCAAATTAGCATTGTCCGATATCTAGTTAGAGGGTTATTCATACATTAATTGACTACCGGAAAATATTTAAGATAAGTTTCAATCATATAAATCTTTGACAAAATCTAAATATCAATGAGCAAAAAAAAATTCAATTATATTTTTTAAAGCAATGGACCTATTTAAGGCATTAATAAAGGCATGTTTTGTAGTAAATGGTCAGTTGACGAGCACATCAAAATGCTCCGGGTTTCTTTACAACGCCAATTAAAGAAATGATAACGATGGCTGGATTTGCATTTTAAGTACACTCGAAGGAATTACAGACACAATAAGCTCGAGTCGAGTGTCATATATCACGCTGTTGTAAAGTTTTAACTGCATTGGATGGATAACCCGCTCGCCGCTGCGCGTTTGATAGGTGATATAGTCGATTTGTTATTTTACAACATCGAGGGCAATTTATTAAATGATATCAAAGCGTGTGTCTAGATCTTTAATTGGTGTTTTATTTTATATTTTTAAAAAATATCGTCTTGTTTTTACTTCAGTCATATTTATTTGCCGGAGCTTTTTTTCATTTATAATAACTATTTAGTTAATTTAAAGACAGACATAAGAGTATTTTATATAAATATCTCTTCTTTTGATACAAATGGATGCAATTTATTAATAATATGTAAATAAATCCATTGAGTAATAGTCTAAGTTGCCTTAATAATCGCATTCAAAATAAACAGCTCTGCACACAAACTAATTGCATTATGCATTTGTGGGGCGCAGCGGCGGGGCCGGCGGCGGGGCGGCACATGTGTACACACAGGCCGGCAACTGGGGCACTCACCCCACGGATTAATGCCATCGAATGCCAAATGAGCTATGGCACGGTGCGGGGAATTGAATCAAAAAAAACTACGTTCATTTCACCTTTATGAAGCTCTTAACTCTACGTAATAAAGTCTTAATTCCTTTGATGGACCGTAAACGCATTTGCAGGACAATTGCACCCAGTTTGGTACATTGGCTTTTGAGCTCAATTTGTGAATGAGAGGTCTCATTTGGCGGCGACGCGCGTTTAACGTTTTAAAGGATTACAAGGATAGTACGGTGGCTCGGCGGTGCTGCACGCGGCTACTCACTTCACAAATCTGTTTTACTAAATACCGATTTATTATTATATGTCTTAAACTTTTCGTAATCTTATATTTTCACTCAACTAACAACTTGAGAGGTAAGTTATCAATGAGTTGAACATACAAATATGAAGTTGGAAATAATGATAACTTATTTATTGCGAAAAACTGAAAATTATGAACGAGATATGTGTTTTGAAAAGCTTTAATAAAAAGTGTGTATGACAGTTCACTTAGCAGACGTCACAGCGATGACGTCACGCGGCGGTGCAGCCGCTGAGACCCGCGTCCATTAATCTCATTTATTTACACTTGATTTCTTCCCTCCTTCCCTTCCCGCCCCGCACACCGCCCCCACGTTCAACTACACTTTGCTCGCATGCAACTGTCTCTTTGTATTTCTCAATACACTGCCTTTATCAGTACTAAACTAAATTTATTATACATTCCTTTTCATGCAGGAACCCTCGGGGCTTAGTAATTGAACTGATTTAATTTAACATTTTTACCTTTACACTTTTGATATCGACAAAAATGTATTGTACTTGATGTGACCTTGAATCATCATTTGAAAAGTGGCATCAACAAAGCAATATTACACAAAAAACTGAGTAAAATCGATTGTTATGATGATGACCTAAACAGACTGTGGCTACATTCAATGTTGTTTTCTTTTGTTTTTGTACAAAAAACACAACTTTATTTACGTTAACTTAATAATCCGAAGATATATTTAGACTGTGATTTAATTCGTATAAATCAACATTGGTACATCGCGTCTCGCCCGCGGCTCTGCTCGCCCCATCGCGAGGTATCACTTAGTATAATATCATTTGGACCCTCGCCTCACGTCCCACGCTAAATATCCCCGATGATGTACGACTTGGGACAGTTTGGAGCGCCGGGCACGACGGGCGCGCTGGGCGCAATGGGCGCAACGGGCGCGGCGGGCGCGGAGGGCTCGGTGGTCACTGACGTTTTGTTTCATAACAATCATAGCTTTTGATGCTGTTGTTGTTTTTATTATCCTTTTTGTTGATTTGAAATGTTTTTCATCATCAAATTAAAAGTCAATGTCACGTATATATCTTTTTGCAATTACTTACTAATAAATAAATATTTAGTAAGTACTATTGACATCGATGTTATTATTATTGGGCGTCACAAGTGTACCGTTGTCTATCGAATTCAAAACGTATCGTGATGACGCATTGAAAGATGTTGGCAGAGCAATCACGGGTACAAAAACATTTGCTCCTACAGTACATCACTAAACATTAAGTAAGTGTTGATTAAATATTTTCTAATCGTCTCACGGCCGAATTTTCCAACGGCACTCAAACATTTAAGAGCGTCTTACATGTTAAATCCACGCCTAAATTCCAAATTTTCCGGCGATCTCGACTTTGACATCACTTTGATTTTAAGTGACGCTTAAGGAGCGGCGTTTAAACTTTTGGCCGTCTTTCTTTCATTGCACGTTACACTTAATTCCTCATACAGTCTGTTCATACGACTGCGTGTTATAAAATGTAAATGAGAGAAAATCCGAGTATCTGCTACAATTCCTTAATAAAATTATGTTAATACGAACATTCTCTTTCATATTTCATTTTGTAAGTATCGTACTTTCAATTATAAAGTTCACCGAGTAGGCAGCTAAATGCGCGTGACCGCAGCGCTGCGGGGTGCGCGGCCCGCTCGCCCGCTCGCCCGCTCGCCCGCAGCCTCCACCGACACCGTACATATTCATCTCTCGCCGCGATCCCAATCGCAACGGGCTTTCTAATGCCGCGCGCAATGTATAGTGTCCATTTCGATTTGTGTATTTAGTATGATTGTATCGCACAATGGTGTCGGATGCTAAAGAGACATCCCCTCCGGCGTTTAGCGAGCGTTTAGCCGAGGGGTGAACGTGTCACACCCTAATTAGTTCGGAATCAAATGGGGGTCTTTTTACGCCTATTTTATTGTTGGCTTAAACGAAAGTTATCAAGTACAAACGATCACTTACAATTAAACTTTACAAACTTTTACAACTGATTTTGTCAACTAAAACAAATTGTATCAGCCTCGTCAGTTAAGATGGAGTTGAAAGATAAACTGGCTTACATTACGTACTATCTTTATTATTTTAATTAATACAACAACAGCGACTTGGCTTAATCTTTTGAGGTATACCTACGGTTAACGTTAGTGTTATAAGTCTTCTATCATAATAACATTTTTATGCACAAATGTTAAATAAGCTTCATTATAAAAACTATTAACATGCTATTAATTAACACCGGAACGTAGAAATAATCCAATTTAAAAGTTATTACCATAAACAGAGCGGCGCGGCTCGGGCTGCTTCAATATGAAACGTCAGTGCGTTCATTCATTTAAACGAAATTCCGAATGGAAACAAAGTACGGATTCGTCCACATGTCCGGCGCGGCTAATCCCCTACTATTGAGCCAATCGTTTGACTGCGCCGCGACTAAGTGATTGACTTTTCAATCTATATAATCCGATTACTGATGGCATACGACACGATTGATTGTAACCTTCTGCACTGGCGAGCTATTTGAGCTTCTATTGTAAGGGAACAAGGTGTTTAGTAGCGCGGAGGCAGGCGACAGATGGCGGGCGCGCTGTGCCGCCGTGTGTCCGCGGCGAGTGGCAATAACGGGCGGTTTTACCCCACTCGGCTCGCGTTACTTAATTGTTAGAATGCATTACTTATACTATTATAATATTATGCGTGTTTTACGACCGATTAGCATTATTTTGAACGAACATTTTCAACCGAAATATATTTTTGTTATAATTATGTTCGTTATTAAGGATTAGCGCGTGATGAGTATCAATTTTGCATGCATATGTTTAGCATTTACAAAGCTTTCGTTCACAAATGATTATGTTTCGTATTGTTAGTTTAATGACCGTGTTATTACTAACACATTATACTTTTATATTCTTAATTGCAATTTCAAATTATAAAAAGGTGTAACATCTAAATCGTATTCTCTTGATTTCTTTACATTTAATTTATAACATATCTGAGAGCAATTGTAAATACATTTTTTGGCACGTATTTCCAAAAAGGTAGAAAAACAAATTGTTTATTTACCTATTACAAAAAATCCAGAAGTGACACTTCTGTGTTTAATACCCTGTGCATATCATGTAAATGTTAGTTCGTCTTACCTTAACTTGTGACTCTGTCATGCCAAGGGCGTAGGCGAGCTTGGCGCGCTCGGGCCCCGCCAAGTACTTGGTCTGCTCGAAGGTCTTCTCTAGCGCGAAGATCTGCTGCCCGCTGAACGTGGGCCGCGTGTGCTTCTTCTTGCCGTCCTTGTCCATACCGCCTTGTGCTGCGCACGCGCTCAGCGCGCCGTTGCTCACTACACAACAAACATAGGTGTTAAACCAGTGCTACTAGTCTCCGACAACATGTTGAGAGGCGTATTCAATGGTGGATAAATAGGTAATTAGTCTTATTAAATAATTAGTTATCATTGCCGTAGTACTTAAACATGTAAAATACATTTATAAGTTGAAATTGATGGTCACCATGCGACGTTATTCAACGATGAACCAGCATACAGTCAAAAGTATTTATACAATTGTGAGCTATCCTAGGTATCTGACAGCGGTTAAGAGTCTATAGAGTAAACATTATATACTTAATTGTATATGAACAATTCGTTTTATTTACATCGCAAGAGTACTAAAGCGTCAGCTCGGGCAGCGGGCGCTCGTCCGTGGAAGACGAACTTTCCACAAATGCGTCCCGACGGAGACGGCTTTATCATTATTTTCATTTCATTTTTCCTCTCCCCCCCACCCCGCGCCGACCTCCTCTATCCCGCGGGGGCTCGGCCTCGTGGCTTCAGCCTGATGAAAATATCGCGATGTTTTTTAATGTGGTCATTGTTTTTCACGCTCAGGAAAGATTATTTTTATTTAATGGCGCTAAACTTGTGTGACTTGCAACTATTGTAAATAGTACTCTTACACGACTATCTTTTAATGAATTTTCAGCTGAAACAATTTATGCAAAACAGTTTTCAAATGTAGTGACACGAGAGTACACGGTGTCGGGTCGCCGCCTGCAGCCGCCCGCCGCCGCCGCCGCTCCGAGCTGCGACACAAAGCGGTTCGCAAACGTGCAGCTTACCTCTATAGTCTCACCAAATGACACCCCGCGCCAAACACCACGACAGAACAAACAAGTAAATATAAACTCTGTTACGATTGCTACAGAACACTAAATACATTGCATTAAAATGTACCGAGTAGTGTCGAGTAAATTGCAAGCTTATGTCTAGGGGGTAGAGTTTAAATTCGCCGTAATGTCTATATTAGTGAGGCTTGCAGAAGGAATCAATGTTGGGAGGCTTACGCAGGAGCCTCTGAGTTAATGTGTTGTTTAAAGTCATGTAGGTACTCGTTAAAAGTCAGTGTTTCTGCTCGCAGCGTAATGTTTACAAGCACATTTCCATAGGACTACGCCACATGCTTCGCACAGAATGTAACAACAAGCAACTGACATTATTATTGTGCAAACAACTACACTAAGTGGTTCTGTAAATAACGAGAACACTTAAAATATCGTTAAGTAGAGAGTTTATGCATTTTGTCGTACGTAATAGTTAAAGAAAATAAAGACGTTTGAATTTCCAAGAGCAATATCTAACTGAAACCTCTACCTGTCTTAATCCACTACATGTTTATTTATTATTATGTTATGTTATGTTCTACATTAGGTTAACAAATTGTAACTAATAAAACAAAAGTAGGACAGTCATAGATAGATGGCGGCATAACTCAGAACGATTCACGAAACACCGAGGACACGACGTAAACTAGCGTAACGTAAAAATTGCATTAATATTAATGCAGCATAGCATTAACCCAACGGACTTACATTAATATTTATTTGGAGTGGGATATGAATCAATCCGGAGCTACGACGTTCGCGAATTCAATTTATGAAAGCTTCTATCTGTAACTATTTAGTTTGCCTCCGGTTTTACTCAGGGTTTGGGTTGTCAAGGGGGAGAGCAAATTTTCATATTAGTTTCTATTATAAACCTTGCAGTGTTTTTTTTATATTATAACTAAACGGTAAACCTCAAAGAGCGAATAAAGCAATTTCTACTAATATAACTCGCATCTGTGTATTTAATTCTAAAAAGAAGTCTTATAACAATTAAACCTATACCATTTCTACCTTGTCCCCGTCTCTCGCTGTCAAACATTAGGTTTACGATTATAACTGAAAGTTATTACAACCAGATTTCGCTGGAGATTTCACGAGTAACCTTTTTAATTATTCAAAGGCGTAGCTGCGATCAAATTAATTAAAATTTGTCAAACGCGTCCCCCGCGACCCCCGCGCGCGCCCCGCTCGCCCCCCACTCGCCGCACGTATCTACATCTTGACGAACTTCGAAAACATTTACGGCACTAAAACAGCGCATAACAATTACACGCCCAACCCTGACACAATTATCTTGGCGCTTAAAATCTCTGCACTCATACACACAGACAGCGGCGACCGCACAACCCTTGCGACCCCTTCCTCCCGGGGGACCTCCCCTCGCCCCGGCGCCGCGCCCCCCACACCGCCCGGGGGAGGGCTAACGAGGAGCGAACGGGGAGGCTAACGCGGGTACATATTGGCGAGCTTGTTGCTTTGCGTGTTAGTGAAAAATAGGGGAGATAGCCTTATGTACTGCGCGCTATGTGGAACTACTTTCTTGTTGTTGTGCTCTGCCCACTCTCTTTGAGAACAACTCTGTTACTTAATGTTCCTTTAATGCTTTTTCACATTTTAATTAACTATTGAATATAAAAGTTCATGAACTGCGAATTATTCTTTAACTAGCTGGCCATACAGGGGACAACTGTACTCAATATCTGACAAAATAAAGCTTTTGAAAGAAACTTGACAACACAATCGTCTTAGTTACTCCTAATCAAAAATATATCCCTGAAGCCCTTCTCATATTATTGTTTCTGAAAGACGCTGATGTAATCTTAGCTAAATATAACACGAAGGTAACAGCGACATGATAATGTAAACACACGGACAAGCGATTCATTCCGTTGTCGACAAGCAAACGTAACGACAGACGCCAGATCTGCGCTCCGTCGTCTGCAAACAACCCTCCCTGCGAGGTGGGAGGGCGTTCTGCACCTCATTGTTAAATCGTGCACGATAAAATGACTCCTCTCTCTCAGTGAATAGAGATGATAATGCTGCGTAAACAAGCGAGTACATTGGCGAACTTTGGCGGCAGAGTGTACACGTGTCAAGGAAATATGGCGCGCTGGTTGCGGCGAGGTAAACATGGGCGCATTTTAATTGTCGCCCGCAAGGAGTCGCTCTTTCAGAGACTGAAGCTCTTTCCTTGTAGATAATAGACATTTTTCTATTATTAAGTACATGTTTGTTTTTTTTTTCAAAGAATACTTTTTCTTACTTATCTAATACTAGCTGTTGTGACCGACTTCGTCCGCGTGGAATTAAATAATATAGCCTACGTTACTCGGGGATAATGTAGCTTCTAATAGTGAAAGAATTATTAAAATCGGCCAAGTAGTTTTCGAGTCATTTCAATACAAACAAAAATACGAAGTTTCTCTCTTTATAATATTAGTATGGATTTATTTGTAGATTAATATAGCACAGCAACCTATTTTTACTTCTCCTAGATAAAGACTTTTTTCACAAATTTATTTAAAATATAAATAGAGTCAAAAATATATCCAAGTCATATCAAAACACAACAAAACCCAAAGTGTAATGTTAGCATACGTATAATTATAATCATTAGAGACGAGAGGGCGTTATCTGGCGGCGTATGTCGCGGTGATACGCGGCGATACGCGGCGATACGCGGCGCGCGTGCCGACAAGCGAACGCGCGTAATGAAGCGATACGCTATCACTCGACACGCACCACACCTGGGCCCTGATAACGTAAGGCTGCCTCCACACCAACACCCACAATAACATTGCTAACAGATGATACTTTACTTTATATGCTGAATTGATGTTTAGAGTTGTTTACACAAAATAAGTGTGGCGTAGATTCAAATACAATTGACTTAACTATTGTATCAACTACGATATTATGTGGTCATATTCAACTACAAAATTATTTACGGTATTCTTTGCTAGATTTTTTTGTTTGCTTACCAAAAAGTTTTCTACTTCATCCGTATAATTGTTCCTCTACTTACTAGAGAGATATCACTGAGTATAAGTCTCACAATTTTTTTGTATGACTGTTGTTGGACTCTATGGTCAAAAATCTTGGCGTGGTAGCAATAACATTTTTTATTGCTATTAGTAGTAAGTATTATCAAATTTTATTATCTAAAAATGTCTATTTTCAAAGGTATGTAAGACACCTTTGCTTTGTGTGGAAAGGAAGGACATAATTAACTTGTCGGCGCACATCAAACGGTACAGTTGATCCTCGCGCGTGTTTGACCGTCGTCCGGCATTAACGTGCGTTACTTTACTTACACATGCTTTTGTTAATAATTTCTACGTTTCACAAGCGGCCGACAATATGTTTACATTTGATTAAATGTTTCGAAGAATTGGATTTAGTGGTATTTATTCGAAAATTAGTTTTACAAAATATGGAAAAATATTACAAAATTGTTATAAATCTTATAATAACTTTTAAGTTTAGGTACACTCTTGAGTACACACTACCTAAGTTTTACGAGGATGCAATTTACCAAATAAATTAATGTTCCTAACGTTCCATTCTTGAAGTCACAATCTCTATACAAAGACTGGATACATATGACTGTCTTAACAGGAACATTCTCTTGTTCTTACAAGTTGTACTGTCATTTGTCAGTTCCTTCCTCGCAGGATGGCTCGGCACCGGGCCAAGCTCACAAGATATGCTATACATTTCAATTATTAATAGATAAAGTTTTAACTTAAAAGTTCCTAATTTACATAATAATAGTCATTACGTAAGTTTTATCCCTTCATTATTTTAATATGATACTAATTTAAATATCAATGTGAACAAACCCTTACAATTGTAGGTGAAGGTGTAATGGCAATGTATTTCATATATGTGTCTTTTACTATGGTAGAAATAAATAAGATATTTAATAATGATGAATATACATATAAATAGAGATGCGTTATCGGTAATGAAGTGCCTTGCCCAGAGGGGTAAGCAGAATTACTTGGTTCATATGCACATCATTGTACAATTCTCTCGCTTATAATTCTTTCGTATATGGAATATTAATGAAAGAGTAAAATTTAAAATGATTTTTAAAGCTGTAATAGTTGTATTAAGTGTAATACGACTTGATGTGGAAAAAACAGCTCCACGAAACTTGCAAACATTGCATAATAACCGTCACCTCAGTGCAGAACAAAGATGGAGTCCTGCGGCCGCGAGGTGGCGCGGCGGAGCGCGGGGGAGGGGAGGGGAGCGCACCGCGCGGCATTACATTATTCTTAATTTAATTTCATTAGGCTCGGGCGAGATTGTTGCGGTTTTACAGCGGCCCGGGTGTAATTGGTCGCGTGCCCCCGTGCCCCATGTGCCTCCGTGCCCCTCGTGCCCCCGTGCTGAAATTATTGTAAAGTCGTAAACGTACAGGTGAGACCGGAACTAATGAAAGTTAATATCGTGTAAGCAAAAGGTTAAATTTTAATATAGGAAACGCAGTGAATCCACACTTCAAGCAACCTCAGAGATACAATTGTATACTATATCCTACTTTAAAAACAATATTATAAAGTCTGTCAGTATTTCGCACGAAGCAATATTCAATGTGTGCGCGAGAGGGGGCGCCGGGCGCTGGGCGCTGGGCGCGAGGAGGGCACAATAAAAGGCGGGCTAACGGCCGCACATTCAAAACTGCATTCGGAAGTCAAATTTTAATTCGTGGCGACACATGCCGGCCGCCAGGGGGCGCGCGGGGCGAGGGAGGCAGGGCTGCCTTCTGTTATGTCTCATACCTACAACAGATACTTGATCCCATAAAATGCAATATTATTCTGACGGAGACGAGCTTTTTTCTTTTAAGTAGTTTTAAACAAAAAGAGATATCATATCAGAAGCTACAATAATCAAAGTCATTGGCGGTGATAATAATACGAATAAAGTTTATATTTTTGGGACTTCATCGTATAGTTTGTTTTGAGTGTCAATCTCTTCCTTTAATTTAAGCTTCTATCAAACAGTTTAAGTAACAGACTACTTATACTTATTTTATAGCAATCAAGAGTAAAATATCATCAAAGCAATTGTGTTTATTCAAAATATAAAGTCGGTGTCAACCCTATTCGGGGAGGTAATTAAAAAAATATGTCCCACTTCATTCGTGCGAGGCCAGTTCCACCGCAGCCTCCCCTTCCCCTCCTCCTGCTGATTAATAATTGGTGCGCGGAGGCGGACGTAGAGGATTTTTAATTAGCGGGCGAATGTTTTTGCAGGAACTCATACTGCCCGCGCAGGATGTGCAGGATATTGCAGCGAGACATGTTGAGGCAGTTAACAGTAAGCAGCGTCTACATTATGAAGTGTTACATCTAACTTAATTTCCCTGCATGTCTTTGTCATATCACAATCAATCTGGTCAAAAGTTATTTTATTATTGTATACTAGCTTTTGCTCGCGTCGTCATCGGCGCCAAATTAAAAGCCATATCCTATTTTACTTAAAGATGACGTAGTTAATAGTGAAGGATTATTGGAATCGGCCGAATAATTTTTAAGTTCTTTCAATACATTGAAAAATACAATAATAAAAACATTTCCTCTTTATAAAATACGTATAGGAGACAAAATAACAAATAGACTAAGCCTAGCCGCACACTGGCAACTTTTTGCATCTTGCTTGATTTTCTATGAACTTGTATGGGAGTGCGCACACCTAGCAACTTTTTGACGCCCGGCGACTTTTAGTTGCCAGGGTGCGGACCGAAGCAACTATTTATCGGCCGATTAAAAGTCGCCCGTCAAAAAGTTTCCAGTGTGCGGTGGCTCTAACACCTAACTAAGCAAAAGAATAAATAAAGAATAATAACTTAGTGTCTCTTATTAGAATAAAGACTTAAGCGTAACTTATTTGCGCGCCTTTTTAATTATATAAGTATACATCAAACGTAATAATTATCAGAGATACGATTGCTCATGTAGGTTTGTTTAAATCAAGTCATTATTTCAAAGGCTTTAGAGAAACAAATCATAGAATCAAGGTTCTAGGTATACAAGTCGTAAAGCTATCATTGTCTTTACTGCAACCTGTGACCGAGGCGAGCATTGCTAAGATGACCGACATAGTATGACGTATAGTGCTATTATCGTTATCATATAAATATCTGTGCAAATTCAATAACAACGTTCCGAAGAACAAGGATGCAGACTCTCATTAAAGGTATAGTAATAATATGTGGTTCCACGTAGGAATTAACGAAAGAAAGTTTTTTAATTTAGAATATTGTATGCAAATCATTTCTTTTTTTGCATTGCTATTGATAGGCTGCTACAACTAAAAACTTTAATTGCTTCACAGTTTTTCATGTGCCATCCGCAAAACTACGTTAATATAAAGTAAAAGTAAACTTTTTTCTAGCAGATGGTTATGTTTATAAAAAGTCCTATAATATAATTTAGTCTTTGTTCTCGGAAGTGTTGAAAAGGTTTTCGTTATCAGCGAGTTACCGACGGCCGCGGGGTTCGCGCGGAACGCGATCACATACTCTACGCAGCCTTTATTAATTTCTGTAATCAACTGCGAACCATTACATGCCATTTAACCCTCTTTTGTAGTATAGTTACATTAGATAGATATACTTATAACTAGTAATTAGAACTTTATATTAAAGCTACAAAATAAACGCAAAAAAATCCGATAAATCTTTCCTAAGTCTTACTAAGTTAATGAAAACCAAAAATAACTTTTCTAAAATACTTAAATCTTGATTATTACCAAATCAATTTGTATTGAATCGAAATATTCATGAAACAAACTAGAATCCGATAGTTTTTATGTGCACCTATCATTTATTTGTCTGTGTTTTATATTTAAATCATCTCTTTAATAATTAAACCTACAATAAGATATAAAACAATATCCTGTATCAGTCTATTATCTCTACATATTAATATGGGAAGTGTAACAAACACACGGGAACAAATAATTAGCGTAAAGCGGGCGTTTATCTCGAGTGTGAGATTAGAGGGCGCTAGTGTGACTCGGCCGCTATCAACATGATAAGCTACGATATTCATTATGAGCTTCGGAAAGTGTCGAACTAATATCATCTAATTACATTTGTAGCCTCGCATAAGCTAGCTTAAGTTATATGCATACTGAGGCGAGTAATAACTTAAATCATTGATAAATTAAAACGAAAGATATGGTATAACGTCGCATTTTGTACTTGGTCGAAATAAGGCGAAATGTGTTGTCCTGTGACTAGTACTTACGTGACATGTGCAGTCCGGCAACCCAAATTCAAATTTCGAAGAAACTAGCTGTCTCCTTTTTATACTTGTGTTTTAAATATGCTATCTTTTTCCAACCGCTTGTCGATGTGTGTGTGTGAGTGTTAATACTTTTTTCGTTTAATTTATATGACTATGACCGTTCTATGGTATGAAAATACATTGTCTTAGACAGTATTAACTTAATCTTTAAGCCTATTTGTATGTTAGATAATAGTAATTAAGTTAACGACGCAATACGAAATGCAACTGACAACTAAATACGAGTATGTACAATTCTAACTTAATTTTAAGTTATATTAGCAAACAACTTTCAATTTAATATTTCTTAAAAGATTTATTTTATGTAAGTGTTCTGCAGCGATGACTTTATTTAAAATAAATAGTTGAACAACATAAAATCTTTAGTTGTTAATAATAAAAGCTCCTCAATTATAAATAATTTTCTTTTCACTGGTAATTCATATTGAAGAATACCGTAATCATATCCATGAGACTGTATTTATTCCAATCTAATAAACAAGAATATCCTCGTCAATTACAACACTATACTAAATGGAACCCCAAATAGCTAAATAACTCCAAATACTCCAACAATAATAATCGTCAAAGCGTTTACGAGCCGACGGAACCTCACCCGGAAACGGAAACATACCCGACGGCCGCCGCAACGTTAAAGAACACTTAAAACCAACTTAATCCGAAAAAAGATTTTATTAAACTGCATTCAAATTCATGTTTAAGATGTTAAAATAAAAACATATTCTTATATTTATATTTCATAAATGATATCAAAACTCGAGGCCAGCAAGTAATTCACAGAATACTTAGGGAGGTATTAATCATATTGAGATAAAAGCCAAAATATCATTTTTAACAATATTAAAAAAATGTTTAAAACGGCGTAGGACTGATTACTTTCTAAACTAAATATGTTTTAGTTATACCTATTAGTAAAGTGCATTTAAGCCTGCACTTTACTGTTAGGTATAAACTTTTGAGCCTATCCAATCTTAGTTTTTACTTTCTACTAAGTTCTAGTAGGTATCAAGTGTTAAGCAATGAAATTGTCAATATTAAACGGTGCGCCAGAAGTTGTGTTCATTACAAATAATAAAAAGTGCATATTGTATCCTACGCTTAATGAAATGAATGGTCTAACAAAAAGTAATGAAACAAGTGAATCTTAGTGCGTTGATGTCTTTTCTACGATGCAATTGAAGTCACGTGCAAGTTGCAAATTGTAGTACTCACTGGACTGCAGGCGATCTCTCCA
>QDHC01000464.1:56415-73371 GCA_013186455.1 Papilio dardanus tibullus | reverse complement strand
GAACGCCAGCAGCCGGTTCACGAACACCAGCAGCTGCGAGTCGTCGAAGCGCACCAGGCTGCCGTCCGCCATCACGTAGTTCTGTCGCACAAGCACAGGCGCGTCACGCCGCGCCCACGCGGGGCGGCGGGGCGCGGGGCGCGGGGGACGAGCCCACCTGCGTCATGATCTTCTCCTGCAGCAGGCCCCACACGAGGTAGGCGCCCATGAGCCCGCCGAAGCAGAGCACCAGCTCGAGGCACTCGCGGCCCTCGGCGCGCGGCGGCTTCGCCGACTCGGGCAGTCGCTCCCCCGGATCCCCGAAGCACGCCACCAGCAGCCGCGACAGCGCCGTGTGCTTCGCTGTACACGTACAAGAACCAACATGTATCTATTACCCTACGACTTCATTAGACCCAGTTCGTGATAAAAACGGAGATTTTGCTTCGGCTTAAGTCCGTTTTTATAGCGAACTCGATCTAATAAAGGCGTAGGGTTACTGAAAACCGTGTTCGTCTTAGTGTTCACATTATTGTTAGATTAGCTTATAGCCATTAACAGTTGAAAAAAAAAACACAATTTCGTTTAAAAAAGATTATTGTTTAGGTTCATGAACGTCGATATTCCACCATTACCTTAATTATAGTTTTAAAGCTTATACATAGAGCGGTGGCTTATCGCGCATCGACGACCTGTGGAAATGAGTTGCGAGTGGCGGCTAGCGGCTAGCGGGTAGTGCCTTATCTATATTGATAATCATACACACTAATAGCTTGTACCGCCTCCAACATACTACTGTCTGATATCAATGTAAAAGATAAAATCCTAATTATACATGAACATACTGCAACAAATATTTACACATTTAGGATTGAAATTAGTATCACAATTCATCTGATGACCTAATAAGATAAAAATGTTCACAAATCTGTACTAATATTATAAACAGGAAAACTTTGCATTTTTATATTTTTCTATATATTGAATTAACTCAAGAACTACTGGACTGGTTTAAAAAAATCTTTCACCATTAGAAAGCTACATTATCCCCGAATAAAATAGGCTATATTTTTTAACTTCACGCGGACGAAGTCGCGAACAACAGCTAGTATAATATAACTTCAAACTGGACATAGTTGCCAAAAACATTTACCACAAAATATACCTCATCGATATGATAATTGATTATGCTGTAAAAATATTAATTTGTCAACTTTCAAGTTTTAAATAGTAATGCAGTGATATCAAATAGCAGAAACAGCCAGCACAGCTGAAACATTGTGTTTTTATTAACCACATCCTCAATTACTGGAGTTCAACAATCACACGTGTCATACATTTACACACATTTTGTCTGCACAACATAAACATCAATAGATGTATGACACACATACACATGTAGACACCAGACATTGATATTATATTTTTAGAATATTTATTTTGTAAACCAAATAATGCTATACAATGCAGTGTAGTGTTCACTATTAATTACTATTTATTTATTTCTAAAGTAGACTTAAAGCTAGATCGTGACAATTGTAGATAAGATGTTAGGTGAAATAAATTCTATTACAAGTCCACGCTTATAGCTATAGCTTAACTTAATTGTTATTCCGTCAGTGAGCACATAATTTCCATATGTTAATAAAGAAGGTTTGATTATATTTTACTATTGATTAGTAACTGGTTTCTTTCTATTACAATATTTATATCACCTTATCAACATTCTAATTATTACTAGTTACGTACAGGAAAATTAATGTGAACTTACTTATTTTTTCAAAGTACTGCGTGTTGTGCAGATACTTGTAGAGGATGTAGCCGGGCACCAGGATGGTGGAGTAGCCCACCAGGTTCAGCAGCAGCCGGAAACACCTGCAGGCAATACACCAATACATATTAACGGAGATACATTTTTCATGACATTTATTAATAACTTTTTGTTCGGTAATATTATATAATACCGAGGTACTAACCATGAGTAGTCGGACTCTATGAGCACCTCCGTCTGGTCGTAGTAGCTGAGCAGCTGCTGGTAGAGGTCGCTGCATACCCAGGACAGCAGCAGGCATGCGATCAGCACACAGCTGACGGAAAACAGGTTGTTTATGTCATCTTATATGTTACAAAAACACACACAAGTAACTTATGTTTCGTTATAATTCCAATAGCAATTGTGTTAAGTTAATTCACAGAATTACAATGTTTAGGATAACAGATGCAAGTTTTATAAAACATAAATGACTTGTCTTTAAGCAGATTATTCTAAAAATATTTTTTTAACTGGCACTTTTACTTCCTTTTAATTTACTTTTAATTAAATACGTCAAAAAATATTGCAATTAATTCTGAATACATATTAAATTGAAAATTGTAAAGAAGCGATGTTTTTGTACTGTGTTATGATAATAGTTACAGTTATGTTTCTGTGCTAATTTAATAGAAACAGTAATCTTAAGCTTTGTAGCCATCAAAAGTTAACAATAAAGTTAAGGACAGTATCGTATCCACGTAGTTTTAATAAACCGCTCAATATATTAAAATAAATTTAATTTCTAATAGACATTATTGTAATACGCAATATTCACTCACCCAATTACTAATTTTGACCGCATTTTGTACAATAAATTTTAAACTATAAATAAAGATCTAATAAAATACTGATTGATATGTAATTTTGATTAGATTTTATTTAATTTACATAAAAACAGGCATTTGCCATGTCGAAAGATGTTATTCCCCCACCACCATCACATGCGCAACTGTCATTGTCAAATGTCAGCAATGTCAGACTAATGTATGTTTCGGTTTTCATGCGACGGGTGAAATTGAGCAACCGAAAACGCACAGCCAAGTTTTGAATACCATAAATTGAGACAACTAGATCCCAAAGTGATAAAGTATAAACATGAAATTCTTGAATATGAGGTCACTCATGATGTATCAGTTTAGAATTATCATTTTTGCGCATAACATAATTAATAATTTTATTAATTGCAGTTACAAAACTATTATATTGAAAGATATCGACAGATATCAAGAGATATTCAGATAATTCTGTAGTTCAGTGCAAAATTCATATTTAAGATGATGTAAAATTGACATTATTTTTAAGTTATCTGTGTAGTATTGGAACAAATATTTACGATTGTATTTTCCGTTTTATTATCCATATTTTCCTCGTTTTTATTTTAGACAAGTATTTAAATTTAAAAGAAGTTGAGTATTATAATAATTAAACACAGACTCGAAAGATATTAAAAAATGTATTTGTTCAGACGACAATATTACCCGTTAAAACAAAAATGATGTGGCAAAACGCTGTGATGCTACTGCTGGAATTTTTAGCAGCGGTATGTGCTGTAGCTCTCTGCGGACCGTGTCTGTTGGCGTGCGCCCGGAGGCTGATCCTCGGGGATGAGCTGCTGCAGCGGGGGGGCCACGTGGTGCACGAAGCGGAAGTGTTGGGCTGCGACGAGCCCGCCTGCCCCTACTACAAAAAGAATATAAGATATTTGATGGTGCCAGCGGCGAGAAGAAGGCAATATGGTTCGCCTTCTCGGTCATAATCTTAATGTTTTGTTGATTGTTTATTATTATTTAATAAAATGTCATGTACTGTCCGCCTTAAATTGTCGTGCTTTGCTGGTGCGAATACAATCCATTTAAAGTAGCAGGAGGTAATTACACATAATTGAAATAGGCTTTACGTAATATCTACCGATCCAGTTGCTGCATCAAAATAAAGAAAATCTTAAGCAGCACGTTGTGTCACGGCAATTACTTTGATACCATACAAATACAATACATGAAGGTAACAAGTATGAACAAGAACAGCAATAAACAATACACCGTTAAAAGTAAATAAAAGCCATAGATAGACAAGTGTTACTTTTTATTGTACAAAATACGGTTTCGGTGTGTTTAGAGCTATGGATGCTGTGTGGATGTTGTCACGTGTACGCTGTGTAATCGTGGACGCGGGGCTGCTGGCCGATGGGCTCGTTGTCCAAGAAGATGTCGGGGTCGCGCTTGCAGGGCAGACACAGGGCGGCAGAGTGCGCGCGCAGCGTAGCCGCCGACCGCGCCTTCGTCTGCCGGCCCAGACCCTCGGCCGGGCCCTCACCCGCGCCCAGCCGCAGCCGCCGCGCGCCGCACGACCTCCTGCTTTCCACCGCCTCCACGCTTCGAGCTTTCACCTGCCGATCAATTTCAGATTGACACACTTTTCTGTACTTTGTCAGAACTGGGGTATTTACGATAAGAACACTTGTCTTTATGGAAACGTGCAATTCAATCGCGCCGTCCGATTTAAAACGCATATTCCGTAAATGAGAAAGGCGACATGATGGAGACTCACGCCGGCCATGACGTAGTGCCAGCGCAGCGCAAAGGCCAGCAGCGTCACCAGCACGACCAGCACTTGGAGCATGTTCATGACGCCAGGAGCCCTGCAGCGCGGACAGCCTGTCCTCACATCGGCCGACACACCGCCGGTTCACCGCTGGCAGACTACTGGCACACTGCTGGCACGCCCGAGCTATAGCTTTATCACTGCATTGTAGGAGTTGTATTTTCGTAAATATTTGATCTTGGCTATTGAATTTTAATGGATTGTTATTGACGGCTGATGTGAATGGGTGTGAAAATGGTTTGACAACTTTTTCATTTATTTCTACTGAAGTAAAACACTAATGAGTTGAATAAAAAGTTTTTACTGTAAATATAAATGTGTATACGTAACGTGACCATTTATTTTTTTACTCAAAACGGGACATTGGTTTAATTTTTTTAAAGATCATTATTAAACAGAAGAAAAATAAAACTTTTTTAAAGTCAGTAATTTCGAAAAAGTTACAACGAAAAGTTAAGTTAAATAAAACGCATTTGCTGAGCGAAAAAAAAAGCCAGGTCAGCGGACGAGTATGAAACACACACATATTCGTGCGGTCTCAGAAAACGGGACAATTTGGCCTCCCAAAAATTATTTCGAGGACACCGGGACTCATAACTATTGTATAATACGGAACAGTTCCGTTCAAAACGGGACGTCTGGTCACGTTGTGTATACTCCTTGCACTTAATATTGTAATTCTTTATGCGACGGGACGGTGCTAAATTACAATTTATTCGAAATATTTGCAGTAAAAAATGGATGGAGGGGATAAGGAAATACTGTCTTTTCCCTGCTGGTTGTGGTCAGAAGCAGGATACCCTTATCTGCGGCTGACGCTGATTTTACCGCTGTTTTGTTATGACTCTAATTTTGAAACTGATATAGGTAAGTATCATTGTCGTGGTGAAGTTACACATAAGAAGCATCGTTTGGTAGAACAACCGTTTGAAAGTAGGTACTGCTAAGAGTTGGTTGGGAGCGGCCTATCAGTGGATGACAGCGACGCGGATGTCGGTCTCTGCTCGCTACCTATGTTACATTATCAGCAGGAGCGGGGCTGCGAGTTGGTATTTTCGTCCCGTGCAATCGGCGGATAATTAGAGCGTGCGATAAGACAAGTTTGGAGCATCCTATTCAGTTGTCGCTAGGTGCGGCGACCTCGCCTTGTTTAGGATATAAATGAACGCACGAACGACAACAAAGATATTCTTTCTACAAGTCAACGTTAACTGTTCCATTGACAACAACCAAAATACCTAAGTTGATCATATTAAGCTAAATCAGAGCGATTTTAAAGATGCGGGGTATAATTAATATACAATATCTACTCTCAAGTGTCGTTAGTTGAGTTAATTAAAACAAAAATCTGTTATTTAAAAAATATATCATATCGACCGTGACAGGACTCGAACCTGCAATCTTCGGATCCGAAGTCCGACGCCTTATCCATTAGGCCACACGGTCATAGCCACTACATATAAATTATCGCTCTAGTTACAGCGACGAGAATTTACAAAGTTCGGTGAAGCGAGTTTTTCAAAATTAAGTTAAGTTTAATTCATCATTATGAAACAAATTGACATATTAATTTTTAATTCATAAAATTATTTACTCGTTTAAATCTCGTTTACGTTGTATTGTAATAGACTTGAATTTGTGTAAGGACAGTGTCCAAGCAGAACATTATCAACTCATATTGTTGCTCACTTCCCTGAGGTTGTCTTGAGGTCCGTCACTTGCCCGGCTTCTGCGGACCTCGCCGCGCTACCACCGACAGGACATGAACTGCGCATTGGGGTACTACTTTGTAATGTCAATTTAATTATTTAACAACATAAATAGGAAGCGAGCGAGCCGAACAAAATAACGACGAAGATAACTACCAGAGGGACACAATAGCGCGAGATAATCGCCAACAAACAAACGAGACAGAGCGTAGTGGCACCATTGCGTGACATATACGGCACACCATGCCTTAATCGGAAAGGAAGCGGGCAATGTACGCGGACACAAATGGCGAGCAATTCGCCATTGTCCACCGCTACGCCGCGCCGCGCTGCCCGCTGCCCGCTGCCCGCTGCCAACTGACACAAACAAATGGCACTTATCATACACTTAGCATCGTGAGCCATCACTTCTGAATTCAATAGAGAACTCAATAGAATTGACGATTGTTGTTCGCGGACGAGTTTAACTAGGCCCCGAAGTGAAACGACCTGACTCTGTTTACATGTGGTGTCTACGATTGCCCATCACAATTATAACAATTCCAATATTAATTTAAATTTCAAAACAGGTTCATTGAATTGTTTCGCATTTTCAGACAGTGTTTGTAATATGTGTAATCAACTTTTTTAATGTCCCCAAATATCTGCGCAGCAATTTTATTGCCTTTGTAAATCGCAAAACAGTTTATTCGACCGCCGCCGCCGCGCCGCGCAAGGCCGCGTAGCGTGTGCTACGAATTCCGACCATCATTCATGAAACTACATATTTGTTTTTTTTTTAACTTTCGTTTCCTAATCCTCGGTGTTTCATTTTATACACATCTTAATGTTCTATGCTATAGGTATCTATTCAATTTTATTAAGAAGTACGAGGATACTATAATTTAATTGCATTAAAAACTCGTAGACGACTACGAATTGCGTAGCTACCTACTATACCACTACTGCTAAATACGTACACACACATATTTTATAAACAAAAGATAACAAATCAGTTTGCCATCAGCGGCGAGCACGTACCGACAATATCTCAATGAAAAACCACAAATAAATTTTCCGCATTCCATTTATACAAACAATGTGCAGCAAAACGCATGGCAACATGGCGACACTGGGCGCTTGCTGTGGATGCGGCAAGCGGAGCTCGGTCGTTGTCACTATAGGTGAAATTCATGGACATGTGTGCCTCTTTCAGCTATAGAATCTCTACAAATACTGCTTAGCTGTAAAAGCACATTGTTACAGTTAAAATTGCTTGATTTGTGTATTCATTAATTTGGCGCATTCATTGTTAATTCGTAGCTCTCGGTATGTAAACAGGAGTCGTCGCAGGTTGCCGAATGGAAATCTAACATTGTAACGAACAATAGAGTCGGCGCCTGCGGCCCGCGCACACAACGCATTTAGCATGCACCGCCATGCACCGTGCGCGATCGAATCCGCATGATTCACGTACTACGACAATCTGCTCGTGTCATAAATGGCTACTTAATTAATTTGTTGCATCCTGTTCTATTGATGAGCCTCCTACAGCCCGTGTCGACAAAACGCCGCGCCCAATATGACGTCATTTACAGACTGCAAACAGAAGGTACTTAATGCTAACACCACCTGACGCTCTCACCGAACAATTTTACCCTACGGCTTCATTAGACCAATGTCACGTAAAAAACAGCCTTACGCCGAAGCAAAATCTCAATTTTTACCGCAAACTCGGTCTAATGAAGCCCTACGGTTACAGTTCTATGAAAACTGCAAGTGCGCTGACACGGTTATTCCAATGACTGTTTTGAGAAATATAATGAAAAGGGTCGTAGAGGGTAAAACGTGCATTTCCACAATATAGCTTGCATTCATGGAGTCCGGGGAGGCTCTGTTTGCGTGCAGTGTACGTAGCCTTTACTTTTATTGTTGTTGTGTTGTGGTGCAAGTTGCGGAAGGCGCGCAGAGCCGGCGTCAGTGCGCGCAAAGCTCCCGCCGGCAGCGCGCGTGTTGCGCCACATCGCTCGTTTCCCGCGTAAATTGACGTCTCGTATGATAATTGTTAAAGGATTTAGCGAGGTTTTTGTTGTTCATTTCAAGTATTTAATACACGTAAGTTTCATTTTTAATTATTTTAAATTTCTTTGCTAGTACTTTTTATTTTAATTGTCTTGTATTCTAATATAATTAGAAATTAAAAAACTATTGTATCAATTTATTAAGTGGACTTAGGATTTAGGTGGATCCTAAGTCTACTTAATAAATTGAAGTCTATTTTTTTGTGTAACAAATATTGAGTTCTAACAAAAGTTGTAGGACACGTCCCTGCAGGGTACAGGACTAAATAGGCTTCCCTGTCAATGAAAATATATTTTCGTATTTATTATTTTATAGAACCTTACAGCAATTTTATTTTTGTTTTTAATTTTATATAAAAATTTTAAAATTGAAGAAACACGACACGAAAATAATAAAAGCTGGAACCGTCGCGCTCTATTGTAACTTCAACAATAGCATCGCGCTCTGCACTTTACAATTAAACATTTATAATCAATTTAAAACTTTGTAAAATATTTAGTGTACTTCAGTACTTATTTCGATGATATTTTGCACAACTGTAAAACAATGTGAAGTTATTTTTATTGCGCGCAGACGGAGTCGCCGGTGATAACTAGTTATCATAATGCTACTCAACTGACAAAGATGTGTGCGATCATTGTTTTATTAGGTAGGTACTCGTGCGTACTGTTTACCGCGGTCGGTCACCGTGAAACCGCATTACTTTACATTATAATATTTTTTATTATCACGGATTTTCCAAAACACGACACAATTACATTAAATCGTCAAATATTATCACAAAAAACTTTCTTCATCTATATCTATACTAATATTGAGGAAAGGAAATTGAGAGGAAAACTTTGTATTTTTTATGTATTGAAATAATTCAATAACTATTGGACCGATTTCAAAAATTCTTTCACTATTAGAAAGCTACATTATCCCCGAGTATATGCTATAGTTTTTAATTCCACGCGGACGAAGTTGCGAACAACAGCTAGTCGCTAGTAATCGTGATCGAATAATAACAAAAATAATTATCTTATCTAATATTTGTTCTGCTTCTTTCGGCTAACATTAATGTTAGTACTAGTTGGTGGCTATGCTGCTCTATAATGCAGTCTATTTATTCCTAAGCACTTCCCTAAAAGGCCTATTATCAGCCTGCCCTTTCCGTATAGCTTTATACTCGTATTACATTTTCCTAGTAACGTACTCACTAAACGTTTTAATATCCTTCTAAAAACGCTGTGAGTTGGCCATTATGTTAATCCCATGAAAATATTTTAAAATATTCAATGTTTAAAATGTATGAGGTGTGTTGTGTAGGATGTTCGCACAACGACCGCATCGTTTTTCTATACAAATAGTTAAAACACTACATAAAAAACCGTTACGTAAGATCTTAAATTATTTATTATAAAATAAAATAACAATCTACAATCTGGTTACTAGAATCGCTTATGTTATTATTCAGCTCTTTTAAGGCCAAAATTCCTACTCTAAAGTACAAGGAAGTCCTTTTTCTTTCTCAGCGCTCTCAAAGTCCGCCGCCATTCAAAGCTCGGAAAAACTTCTCGCAATGTGACGAGCCAGTTCTGAGAAATGAAAAATATCACAACTTGTAATTAGAAACGCCGCGAATGTATCGCGCGCCACGAGCCACACTGCCGACATTCTGAAACTGTTCACAACAACGGTGTTCCAATTATTTCGAAGTTTAAATACCTGAACAAATTTTAATGTCTGTTATGTTCGATTGTTGTAAATAATCAAATAACAAAAATATAAAATCAACATACAATATTGTGTCTGTATGAAACCTGCTTTTGCATTCGTATGAATGAACTCAAAGTGTCGACAGCGTCATTTCATAAGTCCAAAAATGAGATAAAATAAGTTTGAAATTGTAACTGGACGAAATAAGAGATAAACAATATTAGTTATGTAGTATTATGATATCATAATTTTCCTTTATCACTCGAATCGAAAAACCACATGACATTTGACAAACGTGGGCGTAGATTCTGTGGAGTCTGGCGCACTATGGGAAAGCCCAATACAAGGCTGTCTTTGTTATGGAGTAAAACTAATTAATTAATTTAATCTTATAAATAAGCTTTCTTTTCTATATTTTTCAAATAATTTTTTGCCCACCATAAAAAGTATATAAAAAGGCATAAAAGCTAACTCATGTCCAATGATGTAATTTCGGTACAATACATTACTACAATTCAACGTCACATTGGAAAAACTGGTACAAAAGCGGTTTAGAGAGAAAATGCGACTGCATATCGATAAACCTCGACAAGGCACTGGGAATAGTAGATAATGAGGGATACACATCTCGGAGATTTTTTACTCTTGCTCTGCAGACATTACAGGAGTCGACGTAACTTATACTCGTAAAACGAATGTACATTATACTACAAGCTATGTCATCAGGAATAGCTATTGATTGAAAACAGTTCGGTAATTGGTATTATATGTCGTCCTATACATAAAACACTCATTCATAGAGAAAAAATCATTGAGTACTATGTTGTTTTACCTATCGGACAATTGTCCGGAGACGCTAACAGTCCCGCAACGAGGATTACAAAAAGTTTAGACTTTATCAATGTAGGAAGTGTTCAAGAGCGGCTGCCGATACAGACGTATTCCATTCCTTATTGTACACTTCTCATCCTTAAATATCAAGTTTGAGAAATACCTCAGAAACAATGTCGAAAGAACTTTTCTATGAAGCCAAGTTCCTTTTTGCTGTCAACGAAAATATGTAGGAGATTGTTGAATTTTGTAAATTATTTATTTCTCGTTAGACAATATTTAATTCTATTTTACGTAATAAATTAATAACTTCCTTTTGGTGGAAGTCGGTTAAAAAAAAGTATTTTTTCTTATAAATGCATGTATTTTCTTAAGTTTTTTTTAAATAAATTAATAAACATAATTTTCTAAATCATTATTTTTTCTATTAAACCTTATACTTTCACGCATATGTGTGCAAAATTACAGATTTGAAAAAACTGTGATACGGAGTTTTGAGACGAAAACTTACGCGATTTTCCCATAGTGCGGCGGCCGGCAGTCGGTCACCTCAGCCGTTAGACTTGCAAATACTTGTTGCGCCATCTCAGGGCGAGGGGCGCGGGGCGCAGCCTCCGTCCTGCATTATTCATCTGTCATCTAAATGAGCGCAAGCAGGTTGACCCAATATAGCTGACCAACGAATAACACACGAATATGATGACTCCGTTCTTACTACAATACTTTAGTCTCCATCACTGAGTTATTGGCTTCACACTTCAGTAACGTACTATTTGAAAAGTAGTACTCGTTAATACCTACTCCCTAGTAATAGTAGTAGATACCTGATATTAAAAATATAGGTACAGAACCTTAAAGTTTACATAAGTATGCGATCTTAATTAATCTCACGGAGTACGGATCATTGATAGTCTCTTCATGAATGATCTAAATATAGAAAGTAAATTGTGTCATAATTGTTTGCTCAGAAAACAGATAAACTTAAGCTACGTAAGTCCTAACTACCAATTAACACAAACCTTCCATTAACTAAATTAGTTGAAAGTGTATTTAAGATAATTATATCTAAAAGTAATCGAGTTCCGCCGCACACACTCCTCTACACGAACGTAACAAGGTCACAACTTAATTAACACTTGAACTTTATACTTACTGAGTGACCAAGAGTACTCGTATTACATGAAAAAAATATTACATTAAGTAATCTCATACAATTGTACAAGTTATTTTTTAGTTTTTACCATCTATGACACCTAATAAAATCATAAAATTTGGCGAGAGCACGCGGGTATAGAATGCTTTCTGCATGTCCCGCTGCACCCGAAACTGATAAAAGTGTCCCGTTTTTGTTTGAACCAGTTTAGCAATCGGGCCGCGATAACTGGTGGCGCCACCGAACGCCCTAGACTAGCACGAGTGCCATGTTGTATAAAAAAAACTGTTTGCGGTAAGGTGAGGTTGGTTAGATTTAGATGTGGAAGAGTATAAGAAGTTTTTTTTATTGCAGGTGTTTTTCGAGCAACAGAGTATGCTGCAGGTCCGTAACAAGAGCATACAGTGAGCGTCTGCGAGCTGCGAGACATTAACAACCGAAGCGCGACATCAAAGCACTGCAATGGAGAACATGCTGTCGACGCTGGCGCCGGCGGCGGCGGCGGCGGCGGAAGCAGCCGGCGCGGAGTGGTACAACGCGAGCGTGGCGGTGAACGCGAGCGCGGGGGCCGAGGTGGCGGCCAGCCCGCTGCGGCACGGCGGTCGCGTCTTCATGGCGCTGGTGAAGGTGGTGTACGCGCTGGGCATCGTGGGCAACGCGGCCGCCATCGTTGCGCTGCGCCGCGGGGAGCGCCGCGTGCGCAACCGCAAGCACCTGCTGCTGCTCACCAGCCTCGCCGCCAACGACCTCGTCGCACTCGTCAGTTACATTCTCATTATAAGAATAAAATTATGTTTGCGTAGACAAATGTATAATGGTATGGCGAGACAGGATCTCGGAAATAAAAATAACAAATTGCAAATTAAACTATAAGCGATACAAAAGCGGTCGACGTCCGCGCCGCCTCTGGCGACCCGATTGAGTTCATCAATCAGCTCATTGTTGTATTGCAATTATGTAACTAAACAGTACTACTCCCTGATAAACCAATTTTATTGCGAACAATGGACATATCACTTCCCTGCCTCGGAAAAGAATTTCGCGTAATCCGGTCACCTTAGTTGTAACTACTTAGTTTACGATGTTCATTATATTTAAAGACTGATTTAGTCAATACAAGAGCGCTTTTACGAATGTTCTACATCTAGTATATTTGTAATGCACTAAGATTATGGCAACGTCGACGTAAAGATTTATATAGCGTTCATTGAGCTTTATCGTATCGTAATCATTGGTCAGTGATTGATGGCCATATTAGCCCCGCTCGAGCAGCTAACGTATCTACAATATTCTCTTTGATATCAAGGATCGAAACGTAATTAATTGACGTGCACATAACGGACCCCTGTTAAAACACAACCAGTACCTTCATAAATTGATAAACTTACCTTACTTTACTTACTTAACATAATTGTCCTTTTATTATTGATATCCTTTACGATAACTTTGAACTTAAAATATAATATCTATTACTGTGTGCGATGTCTAGCTCCACTGCCCAACTCGTCCAACTCGTCGGACTCGCGCGGGGTGTCCACTTGTCCAATCGCTGTCAATTTATCAATTGTTATTGATCAGAAGAGCATCGTTGATTTATCTAGAGCAATCTTTATGTTCTTGTCAACTCAAATTGCAAGTTTGTTTTCTTTATTCATTTTATTGTGTGATTTCTAATTATAGTACTTATTATGTAAACGATTGCAAATAAAATGCAAATAACTACACTGTATTATGGCTCAGGTAAAACGTTCAGTGCATTTCCCCGGCGAGCGCCGCCCGTCTGTCTATGCTCATTGCTGTTGTTAGCCTCTCGCTGCATCTCTTCGCATATAATAAACACACAATGGATCGATAACTAAAGATTCAATAAAGAATGACCGGAAACTTTAAATTGAAATATTGTGCCTGACAGCAACACGGCACCCAATTACTGGTAATGCGTGAACATTGCGCCCTTTTGAAAAATAATTGGCTTTTTATTTTTCAAAAATTTTAAATATAAGTAGTTAGCAATACGAACAAATAAAGTCTATTCGTACATTTTTATTTTCAAAACGAGAATTCAAAACTGATCCGTTAAGGATGAACTACAAAGGTCTCATTTAAACGTCTTAAAGGGCTTTGTTCTCAAACACAACGGCACAATACAAAGAGGATGTGAGACCACGCGGTGTGTTTGCACGCCCGAGCGGCGTCACAGGACGCCGCCGAGCCACAACGTAGCTTATAAAATTTAATTCAAAAGTTAATTACTTTGTGTTGATGTTATGTGTATTGGTGCAGGTGGGTATGATGTGCGCGATGGTGGTGTCGGAGCAGGTGCCGTGGGCGCGCAGCACGCGGGCGTACTGCGCGGCGCGCGTGCTGCTGCGCGTGTTCGGCGTCGGCAGCGTCTGCATCGCGGTCACCATGGCGCTCGAGCGGTACCTCGCCCTCACCAGGCCCTTCCTCTACCAGAAGGTACGCACTGATAACTGTAAAAGTGATATATTTATACATTGGTAAGCTTTAGCATTGAATTTAAATTTGGACTCGGTTATGAGCGACGTAGCGGTGTCGAATATCCATAGGCAGCGTGCGTGCAACTGTCTGTCTGTCTGTCTGCGCGCTGCAAATAGCAAGCAGTGCCGTGCGGCATGGTGCGTTCACACGAGCGCATTGAATACCACGTGGAGATTATGCACGGCAACGACACGGCAATCTGCTCGCACGCACACAAAGCAAAACACACGGGCAGAAGAAGAATCACGCAGGTTCAAGGAAGGCAAGAAGAATCCATAGAAGCCAAATTATATAAAAAAAGAGTAATAAAGTTTTTTGCCTCTAATGATGAATGAGTGAATTTATCAGTACCTACAAAAACAATAGAACGTACGTATCCAAGTGTAAGCGAGTTGGTATTCGGTATTAAATTGAGTGGATCGTAAATCGCATATTTACGTCCGCGCCGCGTACGAGTGCGTCGCCTCCTCCAAATGTGATTTGTTTCATTGAAAAGGTCATAGAAATATTGCGAACCGACGCGATGTTACTTCGCGTATTTTAACGATTTTGTTTTTATCCTATTACATTGCAGAAAGTTAAAAATAGTCGAGTAGGTGTAACACGGTTATCTCGGTGATCCCGACCGCCAGCGGCGGCGCCGGCGCACGTACTTTACGATGATGTTTTGATGTACTCCGCCGTTTTCCTCAATAGGGTGAGCGCACCCTTGACAAAATACCTCACATGATAAACACCTTGAAATATTAAAATCTTCATTTTAGTTTTAATAATTATTTTAAATAAATAATTTAAAAATCAATAGATGCTGCGAACTCTACCAGTATAACTGTATTTTATCCTCGCCTCATCGCTGCGATGCGACGTCGGGACATGCTCCAATACGTCGTTAACTGTCAGCTTACTCTGTCAATTATATCTCAGTCTTTAACGACTCCAGATTCTAGACTTGTGACCGGGCCAGGGCTCACAGAGTAGTCACTGTAACGTTATCGGCCTGGTCGTGCCGCGGACAAGTGCGCAGTATGCTCACGGCACACAACCGCGATCTTCTAAGCCAGGTCTGTCGACAGCCTCTCATTGTAAGTGGAAGTGGCTACTCACAAACACTATTACTACCAAATGATTTACTTAGTTACACCCGTATGCGTTATCATCACCAGCTCACTATTCGTCCCCACCGCGGGGCGCGGAGCCAACCCTCTAAGGTGCATCACCAATGTGCAGGTTGCATCACGATGTTTTCCTTCACCAAAAGAGCGTCGGGTAAATATGTACATATGTAATTCAAAAACCGAAAAACACATTGGTACATGGTGGGATTCGAACTCGGGACCTGCAGATTACAAGTCAAGAGCTAACCCCCTGAGCTACCGACGTGCTCCTACCGAATGCGTCAGTATTACTAAAATTATTTTAAGATAAACTCCTCTGCTATCTGGTAAGCTCGTGAATCACGTAGCTTTATTTAATAAGAAAACCTATGGTTAGAAGATTAACTGGTTTGCCTGAATGGTACAATGTATAGAGCTGCGAGCGCCGGCGCCGGCAATCAAGTACCATTACCTGTCACACCGCGGCCGCGCCGACTGCACGCAGATTATATACCTTACAGATAAACGGCCAATCGAGAACTATGTAAATATTGAACCACGAGAATAGTAATTATTGTTATTGATTTATTATATCTGCAAGACTTCGTATTTAAATTGCATACCATCACTACTTTGTCCAGTCTTCTCGTTTCAACAAAAATAAATGTTTCGTATCAATCGGGGAAGCGGTTTCCTCGCAAACAACGGAAACTAAAACACAAACATCCCGCTGAAACATTTTAATATTGCTCACTTCGCTTTTCATAAAATATCAATATTAGTTCACTATCCAGTTTCCGGACGTGCTCACGATCGACCTTTGTAGCGGTTACGCTGGATTACATAACTATCTAACAAAAAACTGTATTAAATCATTGTACCAAATAGTAGTGGAGGTCAGTCGTAATGCGCATCAGATGAGACCTCTGCCTCGACAATTGTCTTGAACCGAATCTACCGGTGCGATACGAATGCTGTCTCTATGAATCACGCAATAAGATGGACTTTTGGAAGTGCTTAATTAAATTATTACTTTAATGTTTTTGTACGAATTCACTACAATATGCGATGCCCCGGGGGTCCGCTGCGCCTGCGCGGCTTCCCCGCCGCATATCCTCTTCCTCCAGGTGTGACTTTCGCCGTGTTCGCAAGAAGAGACTTTAAAACATTTTACTTCGTCGCAATTTTTTTCCGACTCGGAAATGAATAATCTTAAATCGTAATATTAATATAGTATGTACCTATATTAATATTACGATGCATTTTGACTTTGTGTAGCAAGTGACGTACTACGTGATCCGCACGGCGCTGCTGGTGTCGTGGGCGTGGGCGGCGGCGCTGACGTGCGCGCCCGTGCTGGGCCTCGGCCTCTACTACGACGAGGACAGCCGCTCCTGCACGCGGTACCGCAACGCCATCGCCCCAGTAGACTTCGCCTACGCCGTATTCTACGTCGCCTTCGGTGAGCTGCGACGTTTGCCCGTCTTCACGTCTCGTTACGAGTAGTACAGA
>QDHC01000464.1:28851-43379 GCA_013186455.1 Papilio dardanus tibullus | reverse complement strand
TCGTTATTTAAATTATTTTAGGTAGGTTTAATCTCTCAATAGCAGACGTCGGAAATCGACAAAGGAAATAAATCATTAGTCAGACTGTACGAGTAACGCGAGCAATTACGACAAAATACACATGCGGGTCTTCCGCGTTGTAAAATATAGATCTTTCATGTTTTGTTGAATTAATACTTTTTGAATTAATTAATAATTTAATACTTTTCACAGTACATTTTACAACAAAATAAGTACAAACCTTTTGACTTTAAGTACAACCGAAAATATTTACGAGCAGTGAGGCACTGATTCATCATATTGTATGAATTTGATGTTTGTGCGGGGTGTGAGCCGCGGGGGACGCGGGGCGCGGGGCGGGGGACGCGCTATCGGCGGCGTATCTCGCGGCCTGAAGCAGATAATGCACGTACCCCGGCATTGTACCGCACAATGTCACACCTTAATGGACGACAATTATTTAAATTGCCTTCTTATGTATAAAAATAAATCATTTGATTTGTCTCTTGCAATAGAATATGACTGTACTACAGTTTCGTATTAGTTGTCAGCACACGGCGAACACTGCCCACTAATTGATGACGCTGAGTAATTCGAGGCTCGTATCAGTGGAGCTCTGCCGTTTCCTGCTCCCTCTCGACTGCGCTAAACTAATTAGTAAGTAGCTCTATATGGAATGCACGCATTTTCAATCTTTATCAATTTGGAAGATGAACGATCGTAAATAACTCCGACTTTGGATGTTTATAATTTTTAATGTAACTATAGTGCCGAGCAAGATGATCACCCCAAAGACAGTATTACCTCAATAGTTTGGACCTACATATTTAAAATGGTCTAAGCACTGTTCACTCGACCCCAATTCGGTAATGTAGAGCTAGGCCGTCACGACTTGCAACCTTAGCTCGTGTCCACACTGCTCTCACTATCCTATAACAAGGAAATTAATTTACAGATTGTCATGCATTGTATATTAGGCTCGGAAAATATGTGCCTAAAATTTGATCCTGTATAAAATCTCCATTCATATTTGTAATACACAAGTTTAATTTTTTGATAAGTATAAATATTTTTACCACATGTTTATGCGTATTTGTAGATCAGTATGATATTTCATTCCAAATTGTTGTCTTTAAAATGCTTTAAACTCATATTGGCCCGGAAGTCACTATTGCTAATTGTGGCATGTATGCGTGTGCGCCGCAGCGGCCGCGGCGGGGGCACGGTAACGTGCAGCTCTCCAATGTGCTAGACATCCAGTAACCTAATACAAGTTTGGACATAGTAGGTCACGTTATTGTACCCATTCGATGTTGACAATGTATGATATGTGCGCGCGTGCGTGCCCAATAGAAATTAATGTGGTGTCGAGTGGTGCAGGCGCGTGCTCTTACATATCAAGTCAAGGTTTAGAAACCTAAAACGTACTCCATATTGTTTAAACGTTAAATGTTTTTTTGTTGATAATATTCTGCTTACTCCAGGCCAGCATAATTTCGTTTTCCAGTGCACTATTAACTCGGCCGGTCCCCGCGTCCTGACGTCGCCGTCCCGGTGCCCTTCCGATGTCCGAGATAAGGAATGAATGGGGAGTGTCATACTTATGAATGACAGCCGACCTTGAGGGGACCCGACCTGCCTGACCCGAGTCCGGATTGTGTTAGCGATGAATACGGTTGAAAGAGGCGGCACGAACGGCCGATTTGGGGTGAACGATTAGTTACAACACTGGCAGACTGCCGGGTGTTACCCGACTGTGGGGCGTGCAGAGGGCCGATGACGGGCGACGGGGCGCAATGCTGGCACTTCGGTGGCGGGCGCTGCCGCTACGTGCTGACGTCACGGCGGACGCGGACACAATGCCCGCGAGCTCGCTCACACGCCGCTATTGTGCTCTTGATCGTTGTTTATCGGGCGAGCCGGGTCATCTCAGCCCTTCCATGTCGGGTAATTCCCAGTCGTCGTGTGAAAGACCCGGTATTGTACTAATGTAAAGTCGATTGTTTCGTCTGAACAGGCGGTTAAAAATTAAAAGTTTATTTAATAAATAGAAACTAATTGATAATGCTTCTTTTCACTAGTACCTAAAAATTTCGAGCGACTACTTTGACAGTATCGTATGTGCGTCTGTACGTCTGTACCTACTCGGTGAACCAAATTGTATGATTGGTCTCACATTAACTTTATTAAGGACAACTGTTTTCAATAATCCCGCATCAAAATTGACATCAATTAAATAACCGCCTGTGTGGCATGATATCGATTATATAGTACGTTTGCCTTTTGGCGGCCCGCACTCGGACACAGTGTTCAGGGGGCGTTAGTGTGTCGTCGCGATGCACACTTTCCCAATTAAAGCCGACGACCGAGGAAATAATCGGTCGCCGACTGAATTTTAATTCTGGGAAATGTGAAGCGAGCAGGGAAAGTGCGGCGGTGAGTCAGGCTCGACAGCGCGCCGCACCGTGCCGCGTGACACCTAAGTTCGTTTTACCAAATATACCTACGTAAATGAAATTGACTAACAACTAATGAACATTGCATACGATATATTCGCCTTACCATAATATTTCATATAACGTTGCAGCGCTCGTGGTCTTGTCGCAATCAACAACGAACGTTGACTCGGTCGTCCGTTGTGATACAGTAGAGGGCAATGAGAGTGTTGTCCTCGGCCCCGCCCCGCACCCTCACCTGTGATGCTGGCCGATGACACGCCAATGGCCCATAACGCTTATGTTGTTTATAATAATAGCTAATGTTACCTCGACAAGGTCGCGACGTACGACATTGTTTACCAAACATACAGCGGCCGCTTCTACACGAATCTCAACCGTTGCGATGCAAAACATTTCTTCTCGTTTGTGATCGACTTTCATTTTAAGTAATATACCGACGTCTATACCGGTGACATATAATGTTGTATCGTAACAGAACGCCTGCGACACGAATCCTTCACAAACTGTTGACCCACTGCAGATATTATCCATTGTATTTAAATTTAACATGTCCCCTCGAGTGAGGTTCAGTTTTATTAGCTTCTGAGCCGATTACTAAACCTAAAAGGGTTACGGTCACCGCAGTAGGAGTGAAGGCAACTTAGACGTGGATAGCACATGCTACCGTTAACATCCTTTTAAACTGCTAAAAAGGCAAGTTTAGTGCAAACACTTTGATTACGTAATATTTAAACTCATTGCTGAAATGTAGGTACACAGTCGTATATTCCATTTTTTCCAACAGATATAGATGTGCTTAGTTGATGTTATCTTATCAGAACGTGATATCCCGGTAATCATTTATATTAGATCATATTTTACTACGATCTTTGTAGGTTTGTTGCAAATGACTAGCCCGTCTGTTTCTCTATCAGAACATCAGGCGTCAGCAGTGGTGGTAGGTCGTGCGCCGGATGTGTGTACACGCATGGCGGCCACTCCGCGTGCGACCACCGGGCAATCCAGGAAGCAATATAACCATGTATATTAAGAAGAACCTATAGATATCGTGGAATAGTTTAGAAAGCAGATTCCAGGCGCTGCTCAACTATCACAATAATTTGATGTTTTACTTATCGTATCTGTCAAGTTTTATTCAATTTAGTTTATACTTTTAGCATCTCGATCGACTTGTAACAAATCTAAAGACTAATTTAAAATAATAAGATGAAAACGTTTTGTCGTTGTTGCAAGATGCGAGTTGTCTGCGATAATTAGCTGATTGTGTTGCATGATTAGTGACACATTAGCGACCTCCGCACAACTCGCTACAAGATGTACGCTGTTTGTTTGTATGTATAGATGTAGTAACTCTTGTGTATACTATGAAGTGAGAGCGCAGCTTCACTTAATAAATGTGAGACGTAATTTGTAATAACTAGTGATTTACTTTCAGGGGTCTCGCTCTTTGGCCCGGGAGCGTGGAACTACGGAAGTAAGCAGCAATGTACTAACAGCACAGCTTGTCGGGTCGCAGCACGGTGCAGCACGGCGCGGCACAGTGCAGCGCAGTGCTGCTACACCCTATACTAATGCGCTTTGATTGTGTCGAGGGTCGCTACAGTGGGAGCGCTATGTTGTGTGTCACAGTCGGTCATATCGCAGTCGATGTGTCGCCCCGGTCGCTGCCCTGACTGGTGTCACTGGTGCTTGTCAATGTTGCGGTTGCTCGCAGGTTCACAGGTCATTCGACGTGTCTCATTGCTGATGATTTTGGGGCGAGGGCGGGTGGAGTTGGTGGTCGTGTTGTGTGCTTTACTTATGGGCTAATCTAAGTTTTTTTGTGTATTTAATTATTGGGGTTTAATTTTAGACAATATAAAACAATCATCATTTACATATATTTGTCTCATTCATTTAAAACTTATAAACTCAGGGAAGTTAACGAGAAGTTCGGTACTCGTGTAACATTAGGAAGCTAAATAATTAGTAGCGTCCGTTTGTCGCGGCGAGCGCGACGCTGGTAGGAGCCGTGCAGAGACGGCGGCAACACGAGACCAGTTGTTACACAAGCCGTCGCACGCTCCATCTGAAACCTGTTAAATCTGCGTGTTTACGCGACACATGTCCGAGGCAACGTAACTACTGTATACCCACTCTTAGCCGGTTTCATTTATAATCAGTGGTACATGACAAAACTGATACATCCAATTCCCCAATGACGTTATCTTAGACAATAGCTTTTCTGTTATCCTGTTGCAGCATAGTCTGTCAATAGGTTAGCTATTACACATGACTGGATGACTCATGTACAATAAAACATAATCCAGATTCCGAACAATTGTATGTCATTCTTTTTATTATAGAGGCTGGTAAAGGACACAATGGACAAAGCGCGCACCGGTAGCCGGTAGAGCCCCCCCTTTGATAGTATTTGTAAAGTTATCCATAAGAGAAGGCCTTCGAGTACTAATAGTTCATTTAGAAATTACATTTAAAAAAACTTTTGTCGCAGCTCTGATTGGTACGGTACGATAGGTTGCTTTGATCGGAGCACAATAAGTGTCGCTACGACCCTGACATTAACTTGCATTTATCATGACTTATCAAAAGATTAACGTCGCTAAAGTACGATACTTTTTTGCCGGTTTTGTTTGACATCATTACAATTTACAATATACCCTTAACCTCGACCCTGCGACGTGCAACGCATCATTGGCTTCTAGTTTCTAGTTTTTTTATTTGAATCGTGCCACTCCGTCTCACCGCAAGGATACTAATGAATAAGTAAGCCGTAATACTGCAAAATACACGTCTTCTAGGAGATTTTAATATCCCTTTGTATTAAAAGATTGTTTTGAAGGATTTATGTCTCATGTCTAGGACATGTGGCTATAGATGTAATGTGTCGGCCGTCAGTCTCCAGCGCCGCTAATATGTGTCCTGTCGAGTGCGCGGCCAGGGGCGGCGTGGGCGGCGGAAGCTTCCCCCCTCCCCCGCCGCACCGTCCTGCACACGCCCAGCTCGGAACTCATTCATCTTCATATACGACGTCGAGGTGACCTTTACACTTGAAACGTTTCGAGGCAAAACATTGCATACGATTCAAACTAAGAAATCCATCACTCTGAAGTGTACTGGGAATATGCAATGTACTAGTGTTTTGTTGGTAGTTAATTGTATAACGTCAGCAGCTGCAGTGGCGTCCGCGTTGGAGCCATGCGTGCAGCGCCGCGGTGTGCACCACACCCACACGATCCCCACTAACAACAGTTAGTAGGTAACCAGTTCTTGTTGCTCGATGTTTGTTAGCCTTGAAACATCGGTGCATCGCTTACTCCTAGACGCGGCTTCGTCTGCGTCGAGCTGCTCCTATCCCTTACCAAACATAACGTTAAACTAGCTATAGAGCACGTTGGATGTAATAAATTCGTGTCTTACATGTGAAACTCTTAGCAGATATTATGTAACTTGTCTGCGGACTGCATCAAGTAAACAAAATTATTGACAACAATTTTATTGCAAGCTTTATAAATATCGTAATGAGGACAAATAAATTCGATGAACGAATAGCTCGGTGCTGGCTGTAGCATACGTACACACACACAGGCCGCATTTCACAAACATGCTGATTGCCTGCATAAGTAAGGAATTGCTACATATCACTTACTAAGCAAGTTACATTTCAAATGCAAATACGTTTAAGTAGGTTTGACGTAATTAAAAATTAGCCTGAATACGTATGAATTAAACGAGACTGTCCATCGATAAGTTAATTACCAATACACACATGCAAATGTGATACAATAGCGATGTGTTCGCGAACTGATCCAAAGCGCACCCCTTGCCTCACCTCTAGGCTGTCGTTGTCAGATCCGGCTACAAATTTTTGGCCGAAGTAATAAGAGTCATCAGGTCATACTTATACATGTATAAATATCAATAAAACGAATACGTAGTTACTTTATCTAATCTAAATACCTGTTTAAATGGATATTAACCTTTGAAGTATTTTCGTTAGTTTTTGCACTTTTCACGTCTTAATAGTAAGGAAGGAGGCAATAGAAGAAGGAAGGGCATACGCGGCCGCGTTCCAGAGAGAAAGAAAGATGGCGGATTAGTGAGGGGCACTATCACGCCGATATGTCACTAGTCGCAACTAGTGATGCGCCGCAACAATACCATTTATCGGCTCGTCATTCTTCGCGGCTGTGAGTCCGCGGCCCCACTTTCACTCGATCTAGATCGCCGCAGCACCGCGCACCGCACGCCGCACGCCGCACGCCGCACGCCGCACGCCGCGGCAACGCGCGCCGGAACCACTACTACTAAAATATAATATGTATTTACTGTTAGCAATTATGTATCTACATAACTAGCTTACTGTAACTTGACAAAGGTATAAGAATATGAAACTTACGACCGAATGTTCAAATGCCACTCAAATATTTAAGAGCGTCTTACATGTTAAATCCACCCTTAAATGTCAAATTCTACGGCGATCTCGTTTAATTTTCACACCAATTAGATTTTAAGCAACGCTTAAATTTGAGTGGCGTTTGAATATTCGGCAGCAAGTCTGTCTCGTGTAGGAACACATGGTGTTTGACTTGCGACTCGTACAGTAAATATTATAATGCAATCCCGCACAACTCTCCTCGGTGTACTGTGCGAGGGCGCTGGTGTTGCGTCGGCTTTTCTCACGCATTGTCTTGTGCCTTCAGTCGCGCAATCGAAGCAATGCCCAACTACAAAGCTGACACGGTTCAGCTGCCAGCGGGCACCTACTTGATGTTTGTTCCGCATCAATCAATGTATGCAAGTCTTGACGTTCTTGTTCCGTAGGAGTAGGCAATGCATTCAAAACGTAAAGAGAAAGAAACCGAGTAAAAGCAAACTTTTATATTAGAGATGTGACGTTTTAAATCGCATCTCTGAACATCCGATCAAATTTCCGTTGGTCTATTTAAATGTTAGTGTATAAAGTAACAAAGCGATGTCCGCGCCCTCACTCTCACAAATATCGTCCTTGTCCGGGATGGCGCGCATTGTCCCGCCGCAACATCACACTATTGTGTTTGTGACAATCATTGCCATTTGTTAACTACTGCACTTGTTTACGGCGGGGTCGTGTCGTTGCTAATTGTAATAGTACAACGTTTATTGTGTACATGTTGCATCATTCGGCGCTGCTTCATGGATTGAAACATAATGTATATCCTTCAATAATTTGAAATTGGACTTAAATCGAACCGTATATGTACATTGTTAATGATTGATGAAATAAAATTGTGCAAGTCGCAAGTTTCGCGTCGATGCGTCGGCAATCCCCCCGCACCTCGCACTCTTCCTCGCTTGCACAATGCGACACTGTGCAACTAACTATATTGAAGTAAAGTACAAAAATCTCTGACAGTTAGCTTTGAAATATATTATACTAGCTTTTGCTCGAATCTTCTTTCCAAACAGTTTAAGAATTTTTCAAATCTGTTCTGTAGTTACGAAGCCTATTCGATGCAATCAATCAAATAAATAGTTCATCTTAAGATGGGGACACTTCACAATCTTAATATCATTTAAGTATATACCAAAACAAACATTTTATGCAACGAACGAATCCATCCAGCAATTCTGTGGTCAATTGCAATAATTTCTGTAAAAAATAACAATACAAATAAGAACTGTTATGAACAACGCTATTTCGTAGAATTTAAACTATTGTATCGCCCAAAACTCTGCTTCGGCTGAGTCGGTGGCTCCCCGCGCAGCGCCCCACGTGAAATGCACAAAAACGTTAATGTTTTGTATTAGTTTTGGTGTGACCGCTGCAGCTTGCATTAAACATGGCGGCTACTACAGCTATAATAACAGCGACGTCTGACTACTTCTTTGGATATCGGAAAACTGAATTTGAACGATTTTATCAACTCATTTCTTTCTGTGATTTCCAGGCGGCGCCTTCGAGGGCGTTGAGGACCAGGTGTCGCCGTTCGGGTACGGGCGCGGCGAGGGCGTGGACGCCGGCCACGGCGACCCCGAGTGGATCTGCAGCAAGGAGAAGCCGCACTACGACCAGATCTTCCTCTCGCTCAACCCCATGGACGGCAAGGTCACCGGCGCGGGTATGCACTCCCTCGCCCCCCTCTCCCTCCACAGCCCCGCGCGCCTCAGCGCGCACGACGCGGCGCTGCACGCGCTGCTCGCCTCCACCAGCAGCTGCTCGCGCCTGGCGGACCTCTGCGGCGCGCTGGCGCAGCAACACGAACAGAGCGATCACTTCGATAAGGTCGTGCAAGTTTTGAACGTCGCCACGCAAAATTGCAACATCCTGTCGGAATTCTTGTACCGAGAGCCCGCCGGCTGCGAGTCCGCCCGCCTGTCCTCCGCCGTCTCTATTCACACGCTCAACGAAACGTTGGCTTCCGAAGACGAAATTAGGGTAGATAAAGAAAAAAGTGACGATGATTCGGACGAGGAACCGCCGTCGCACGCCAGCCGTGGCGCCTACGCCGCGGTCTCGTCGGCGGCGGCGGTGCCGGGTGTTCTCGAAAGAATCTCGCACTTTATCAAAATTATTTTAGTGATAATTTTAAACGTGATAATGGTGGCGGCGACGGCGCAGCTGGCGTTCCTGTGCGCGGCGTACGCGGCCACCGGCGCGCTGTACGTGGAGCTGCGCGTGCCGCGCGCCGCCGCCGCCCCGCACACCCTCTACGACATGGCGAAGGCGGCCGTCTTCGGCGCCCAGGAGGACCTCGTGCAGATACGATCCGTCTTCCAGCTCTTTAACCCTCAAAATATTGTTAATATTTTCAATCTGCTGATGCAGCATCTGCGCTGAGCGTGGCACGGCCTGGGACTCGTGGCCGGTTCTAATGTCACTTCCTCGAAACTCGTGATTCTTCCGTTGCAATATTATCGTGTTCCACATTCGCAGTCTCGCTATACCTTGCAAGAAACAAAGTGTGTTCGTGGAGAGGTCCCTCCGTTTGAAATATGGTCCTCCGTCCTACATTTAATGTATGTTGATGCACACCGTATCCTAGTCTGATCGTTCTGTTCATTCGATTCATACTTTGAGCGCTTACGAAAATATGGTATTTCTTTTTATCGATGTGTCTCTCGAGGCGTCGCTTCGTCATCGTATCGGAGGGACGATATTAACAGATAACGGTAACTTTTCGACAGCGGCGAAGACGGAGATGGTGAAGTCGAAGCTGCCCAACTCCGTGCTCGGCAAGATCTGGAAGCTGTCGGACATCGACAAAGACGGCTTCCTGGATGAGGACGAGTTCGCGCTCGCTATGCACCTCATCCATGTGAAGATCGACGGCCACGACCTGCCCGCCGAGCTGCCGCCGCACCTCGTGCCGCCCTCCAAGCGCAACTAGCGCCGCCCGCGACACTAGCCTGCTCGCGCGACACTAGCGCCGCCCGCGACACTAGCCTGCTCGCGCGACACTAGCGCCGCCCGCGACACTAGCCTGCTCGCGCGACACTAGCGCCGCCCGCGACACTAGCGCCATTCGCCTCCCTCCCCGCTCACTGGCGGTCACCAAGGTTACGAGATTGTGCAGTTAAAAGAATATCTGTATAACTATTCAAGTTCATACTTAGAGAGCGCGGCGCTCGTCTACGAACACCAATTTCATTGTCGAATAGATTAAGTGGAAAAATGTGTTTTAGCGCAGATCATATGTTAATTGTTACTTGTAATGTATAAAGTACAGGCGGCGAGACGTTAGCCCGCCGCGCCGCGCCACGAGTGTGTTATATTAAAATAAATGTTACGATTGATACTACGTGTACGCACAATTGTATAAGTTTAATGATTCGTCAAAAAGAAATATCATATTTATCATAATTATATGTTCGAGGTCGGCTGTGGGGAGGGGGGGAGAGTGCGGCGCAGCGCCTTCGTATCCTCATCGACGTCGTCATGATTCCTATGAGGTTTGTTAGTGTACTTTACGCCCGATAGGGGCGCTGTACAAATGTCATACGATGACGATACGAAGACGCTCGTCACAAGTGTTTCCGCCGGGATCGGTGTCGTGCTAGTTATTTATGTGTAAGAGGGAAGAGAAGCCGAGTGCGAGCGCGAGTGGCAATACTTAGCTTTACGATTAATTTATTCCAAGAGTTTAAAGTTCGGTGCTCGCAGAGTTTTCTTTATATTTGATGTAAATTTTTATAGATGAGTTTACTTTTAAGTACATGATCATATTTTGAAATCGATGTCGTTTGTTACATAAAAGTTATTTATTTAAACGCTTATGTTGTGTCGCAGATTCTAACCCTAGGGCTTCATTAGACCGAGTTTGCGATAAAAACGGAGACGTCACATCGGTCTAATGAAGCCCTAGGGTAATACACTAACTTTTATTCGTGCAAAAATTGTTCCTATTATAATTGGCTTCGCTTTATATTATGGTGGTAACGAGTGTCGGCAGCCGTCGCTCGGCCGTCCGCTGTTTGTCCGCTGTCCGTGGCTTCCCGCAGCGCCCGCGTCATCTGTAAATACCTTATTTTGTATGTGTTACAAATTTTGGAACATGTCGTCGTCGCGGCATTTTTACATTTGCTACAAGGTGTACATAAAATATGTAAATGTATTTATCATAAATTATACAGAGTGTAATAAATAGGTAAGAAAACTTGTCGTTTCATTTCTACATCACCTTGAACGTTCTTAGAGTAGCGAGACATTGCCGGAGAACAACTCGCTCACTTACATACGTAAATCTCAGGTTAGCGTAGCCGTAAGTAACCATAAAATATTATGGCGCATGTTGCCACATCTCGCCAAATTATAATACAATCTAGGATAAACAAGCTTTCAAAATTGTTCTTTAAAAACTTATCATTGGTGCAGGGAGTGAGGCAAGTCTGCAGCTCGACTACAATCTAAGACAAACATAAATAGATATATTTTGTATATGTACATTTATTAGAAACATCACAATGTTTAAAATAATAAGGAATCTTCTCCTCGTTTATGTAACACATCTTTTATTTATTTACCAATGTCAAAACATGAGACATAACTTGTACAGTGATAATGAAGACAGGATATTCCAGCTAAGAGCGGAAGAGTCCCTCGCTGCCAACGGCGTCGTGCACACATCATACAGTTACTACATTTGTATATGATTCATAATAACATGTCACTGAAGTAACGCTGATGAGGTCTTAAACTATAATCCAAAAGAATAGGTATTCTCAACTTATATAAGTTAATAATAAGTAGGTTCTGTATTGTTTCAGCAAATGTAACATTACTGCATTAAATAAACTCATTTCAATATATGGAAAATGACATGTTAATAATTTGAAGCTGCAATGCGGGTTGCGGGAGCACGTGCAGCAACAAACTAAACACAATGATTAAACATGACACAGCTGAATGAAGCTAATGTAATGGTAGGCGACGGAGCCGCGCTTTTCAAACAAAATATATGAATTGTGAAGGTGAATTATATACATGCGACATGTATCAATGAGAGTGAGAAATGTATGGCGGTGTGCAGCGCCGGTCCTCACTGGGCGGGGGGCTGCTGGTCCCCGGGGCCGGGCGGGCGCACCTGCCGCCGCAGCTGGTCCACCAGGTCCGGGTTGGCCGCCTGCATATGCTGCGCCAGCGCCTGGCTCGCCTCTAGTAGCACGTTCATTCCGCCGCCGCCTGGAGCTGCGCCCGTATTGTTCATCAGTCCAGAAATGAGGTTCTGCATGTTGGGATCGGAGAGCATCTCGGTGGCCATATTTAACAGAGCCGGGTTCTGCAGGAGCCCGCCCAAGTCCAGACCCTCCCGCTGGCCGGCTTGGTTGGCCTTCTCTTCGGCCAGGCGCAGGTTCTCCTTGTAGGACTCGTTGTCGGGATCGAGCTGCGCGGCGCGTGCGAAAGCAGCGCGCGCCTCGCGGTGCCGGTCGAGCGCCGCCAGCGCCAGCCCCAGCCGTCCGTGCGCCTTGCCGTAGTTCGGCTGCAGCACGAGGGCCTGCATACAGTCCGCTATCGCCGCCTCGTGCTCGCCCAGCTTGAAGTGCGCGGCGGCCCGGTTGCAATAGTACACCTCATTGCGAGGGTCGATTTTGATGGCTTTCGTGTACTTTTCGAAAGCTTCGCGGTATTTCTCTGCTTTCATGCAATCGTTACCCTCGTTTTTGAGTTTCTCAGCTTGGGCGGGATCCACAGTCTCGGCGCCGCGCTGTTGCCGGACCAGCTGCAACAGATCCACTCCTTGGCTCAGCTCCTCCTGGCTCAGCTCGAAGGCGGTCTCTATGCACTGCACGCCGACTTCTACGCTCTCTTTGGAGTCGCTGTTTAACGACTCGGCCTCCAGCTGCTGTCTCAAAAAGTTAACTATACTCGCTGCGACAATTTTTATTTCTGACATTTTGCACAATTAAAGTTTAAAAAAATCCAAAAACAGAATGGAGTGTAGCAATAACAAGATTTATTTATTGAAATCAAAATCAATTTTCTTGACAATGATAACTACGAGACATATGACATTGACAACTTATTAAAAATGTCAGATCATTCCACAGAACACCATACACTTATAATTTTTTAATCTATCAAATGTTTAATCTTACAGCCAATCCAAAGAGCTTATAATATTTTTTGTAACCTTACGGCTTCATGACACCGCTGTCTTTGATAAGGAGAAAAATTAATAATGTACCGAAAGGTTTTACTTAATATGAAGTATTTGCATTATGGATATTGAACTTCGCGGTGCGATTAATCTCATATTTGTTTCATTAACCATATTAATTGTAAATTCTAATATATAAACAAAATTGAAACCTGGATCAAAGCAAACGAAAAAAGTGGGAAAACGGATTGTAACATTATACAATGATGTCATTGTCAACTCAAGTCATTGATACTGTGACAAAGTTAATAAAAGTTTATAAAAATATTTCTTTCAGCTTAAAATATTAAAACGAAATGCCTTTTAAGTGTTGAAAAAAATTCAAATTTTGCTCACAAAACGATGGCGCTCTATGAGGGTATTGCGCTTATTCAAGAAAAACAAGCGGTGGTCTTAGATCTTGGCACGGATTACACTAAGTATTAAATGCTTTAATTTATTTAAATGTATTGTCGCTTCGCTATTTCAGCGAATTAAGGTGGACGCTTGCTCGTTTGCCACTCTTTAATTCATAAAAAAAAAAGTACAAATTAACGCCATAAAATCAGTGATGAATATGACTTACTCGTTCTTTTCGCTGTTGGGTCCATTATTTTATTCGTCCTGTCTTAACTTCTGTTCAAGTGTACTCGCCCCGAGCTCACGGACACGCTCACATCTGCAATTAAATCACTTTATCGTTTTATATAAATGTTTCAAGGTAAGTAGTGTAACGTTTAAGTATGTTGTTAAGATGATGTGATGTGATGGTAGGTTCGGGTTCACGGGCGAGGCGGCGCCGCGCTGCATCGTGCGCTCGGAGTTCTGGTGCGAGCGCGAGCGGCGCCGCAAGCGCGTGCACGACTACCGCACGCCGCAGGAGCTCTACGACAACCTCGTCCACATGCTTCATTTGTTATATTTTAGGTGTCCACATTCATATGCTCTACTTACACAAGTTCACTCAACACATATCCGTGCCACATAGCTCGGTATGGAGTGGTACAAAAGGAATAAATAAAAGTCTTGTATCTGAAAATATTCTAGACACGTACTGGTGAACCCGAAGGAGAGGCGCGTGGTGGTGGTGGAGTCCCTGCTCACTCCCACGGTCTTCCGGGAGACCCTCGCTAAAGTCCTCTTCATACACTATGAGGTACTGAGAAGATTCCATCTCTGGGAATAAAAAACAAGCGGCTGGAGTCATATAATTGCCAAATAAATTCAATTTGCTTGCAAAACTTCATTTTACTCAAAATTCAAGTAAAACTCTTTAATTTCGTAACAAGAATAAGAATGAATAAAGTGTAACATTACTTTATTAGGTGCACTCGCTCTCTGACTCCACCTCCTGCTCTGGTTCTCATAAATGAATATAAATAGTTCTCGGTATATCCACATCTATCAGAGCCCTAGCTTGTGTGCAGGTGTCGGGCGCCGTGTGGGTGGACAG
>QDHC01000453.1:189462-202302 GCA_013186455.1 Papilio dardanus tibullus | reverse complement strand
CACTCTACCAGAAAATAGAGACAATGTTACAAGGGTACGATTATATTTAAGTTTCTTTTTATATCGTGCAAAAGACGAATTCAAGAATAAATAGATACTCTTTATCACAATCTGGTGTTTGTTTAAAAAGTACAACGTTCTAAGTGGCCAGTACGATATACTAGCAGCATACTTTGACTATCAAAGAGGTCGTATAGAACTTAGATAAACAAAATGGAACAGATTTACAGCAACATTGCAACATTGTATTTTAAAATAAATAAAGTATAATTATTTGTAAAAACATTGAACCTGTCGACAGCAAATAGTAGTCATGTCGTTCTTTTAGCTTGGGCGGAGACGGAACGCAATGTTTATTGAAAACATTGTGTGTAGTCGCGCAGTCACGAAACCATCCCCAGGGAGACTTCTTGCAAGAAATATTGAGAGCTGTATTTACGTACGTATTTCAATTTTTACTTTAGCTTTCTTCAATATTGTTAGTTCTTAAGTCTAGAGAGTCCTAAGACTGATTTAGATTCTTCGTTTATGATTTCTTTTATGGTGTTTATTTTTTTAATTATGTTTTATACTAGCTGTTGTTCACGACTTTGTCCGCAGTTTAAGAAATATATTGTAGCTCTCTAATGGTAAAAATATAAAAATACAAAGTTTTCCTCTTTATAATATTAAGTATAGATAAAAACACACTTAGCAAAGGTAAAATTGTGTAAAGGACACTTTATGTCATTTATAACAATAAATCGTGCTATTTTAACAAAAATAGCACGATTTATCTTTTTAAATAAGGCTAAGAAAATGGGGAAAAATCTTTCCTATTCGATGAAAATATTCATTAACTTATATTCAAAATAAAATTGACTGCTAAACTTATTTGCTTTAAAGCCTTAAAACCGTGATAAACCAGCATTAAATATAACGTGCCTTAATCAAGTAACAGAGCAATGCAGTAGCCCAGTTCACGCGTTGAATGCGCCCCACCTACATTATCTGGGGCAATTACGAAAACGCTTTTGTGTGAATCTCGCACTGCAAAGCGTGTATTTGACATAAATGCACACATTCTATCCCCAGGTTGCCACATTCAAACGAGACCGACGAATATTTAGAAGAATACGATATGGCGTCGAAATCAACGGAGTCATGTGAGAAATTATATCCGCATTGCAACGAACGTTTGGCCAATATTGGCTCGCCAAGTTTTAATTATTAGCAATTTTATTTTTTTATTAAATTAATTAATTTAATATTACAGTTTATTTGGTAAATTATTAAATACATTGTATTTTGAATAAAATTTGTCTTAAGATGTATGAATCAGTTTTGAATCCTTAAAATAAGTTTTAATTCGACGTAAAAAATAATTGTTAGTACTAGTTGTTTTTCTATTGGTGTATACCTAATAAGTTTAGAATGCTTTGAATTTAAATAAAGTTTAATGATTTAAAAATTGTTTTCTTTTGTAAAAACGTTCTATGTGTTTATTTTAATTTAATGTAAATTTTAAGAAATTATTATTTTCTATAATATTTATCTATCTACTAAATATTTTTTACACACGAATGTGCAGAGCGGGTTTGCAATATTTTATTTGATGTAGAGTTTGGTCACATGTTTCTGCATTTACCATAATTCTGGATAATATTTTAACGTAATCTCTTACCATTTTAAATTAATTATTTTCACCCACAGCATTATTATTTTCATCACTGTCATAATTGACAAAACCACATAAATAATAACACATGGTTGATTTAATTTGATCATATATTGTTTGTCCTTAGAATATGACTGTCTTAATCATTTTTTTATTTGCTCTAAGTATTTTACTTTTTAAAGCAATATTTATGGATGTTACAGGTATAGAGACGAATGTAACTCGATCAACTGAACCGTTATTTTCTTTTACGTTGAAGCTTTGATATCTTCTACTCGTATATGGTACGCAAATTTGATCGACACGATTTTTTTGACATTACCTTTTTTGTTTTTTCGAAACCGATTCAGAACAAAAATAACTGTAAAATCGTTGACACAAAACATGTTAATTGCTCGTTCATTTATACACGTTTGCTTTGAAAACGTTTGACGAACGGGACAGTTCTACTTGCGTTTTACGACTGTCAACTTACTCGATTTTCAAAAAAAGAAGAAAAATATTTGAATTTGGAATTCACACTCATTTGCGTCATTCGACGAAGTTTACTTATCGAATAATACAGATTATAAAATTAAAGAATGAACATAACCAGTTACTGCAGATTATTCGTTATAACTACGTTATTTAGAATAGCGCTGAGTGGTGAAGTTTGCGATAATGAAAACTGTGGTGTGGCGAGTTCAGAGGGAAATGAAACACGTTCCCGGCTTCTATCTAGAACTAAGAGGTTCATTGTGTTCCCCGACGGCAGCTCGTTTCAATTAGGTGAGTTAATTAGTTTATAACTATTGAAAACGTATTCATCAAACGGAGCACAATAAATGCTTAATTTAAAAGCTTTACTGAATATAAAGCCAAATGCAAAACAAGATCTAAATAAACAAAGTATAGGTACATGATATTAAGGGAACTCTCAGTCAAATATTGGCCAAAAGGTATTAGATTTTACAGTTTTCTTGAATAGAAGTAAATAGCAGAGAAAAGCAGGAGGGGAACTGGATTGGGTGGGGGAAATATGTTCCTCCTATACTTGTCCACGTCTGTCGTTTAGACAGGCAACGCATCTGCAAACACAGGTGTTTATAGGCAGCGGTCCCTTCTCTAATTCGGTGAATCCAGGTGTCTACTTGCCACATTATAACAAAAAAAAGAAGCACGTATGATGAAAGAATACTACTAAATGGAACACAAATTGTTATAGGAGTTTCAAATCTGGTCAACAATTTTGTAAGTTATTTTGAAGTAGTAGTAACTTCGAAGCGCTATCCTGTCTGAGAACCCCTCTTAAATATTGAAGATACTACAAACTTTACAAACGATTTAACTAAATATAGTTCTCGAAGAAATTTTATTGTCTTTATAAAGATTGAAATAAAGGAACCAGATATTAGTATAGACAACTATAGCCATAAGTGTAGAACATTTAATTGAAGTACCTCGTCCTATTAAAGTATTTTTCTTGAGATATCCTTTAAAAAATGTAAAAAGTGGAGACTTAAAAGGAATTCTTTTCTTTGGAGATATCCTGTCCAAAAAAAGAAAAGATGGAGACGGGAAAAGGAAAGATTATAGAGAGGAAGTTGGAATAAGGATGGATTGTAATAGTAGCATCTTCATTTGAGTTAATTTACATGAATTATATTTTTCCAGTATTCTGCGTGCAAACAATGGCTTTAATACCTATAGGAGATATATTTCTCTATGGTAACACGGCAGCGCTCGCTTGGACTCTTCCATCGGATCCCAAATTTTTCTACATGTTTAAAGAACACGAGAAAGAAATGCAAAGGAGAGGTGATACGCAGAAGAATATTTATTATTTAGATGATAAAGGAAAAGTTTTGGCTAAAGTACCTTATAAGAAGTAAGTAGCAATCTCTATTTTTGAATTTGGTAAAAGAGCAAGAGACTCACCTGATGTTAAAGTAACCCACACTTGTACAGAGATAAAAAGATGTTCCCTTTTCCTTTCTACCACCATCAAAGCAACTTCCCCAAATGTGGAAGACGTATAAGACGTTGTCACTCTTATTAGAAATAGAATTAAGCCACTTGGAGGCCTACCTAAAGTATATTCGCTGCGAATCTATTCTATAGCGAACGTCTAAATGTATGAAACTGATTATGACGTTCTATATCTCCCACGTGACAATTACATGACTTATCGAATGTCATTGTCAGTTTCATACATTCTTATCGATTCTATCAGCGATGTCGCCAATCAAAAAGTACTTTGGGTAGGTACATATTTAAAAGGTTAGGAATTGTTGTTACCCATATATCATATTTATGGCTCTACTTCTAAAATAGGTACCTACTGTCACACGGAGAGGATATTAAAATATTTATATCTTTTCCAATCTCGCAACAAAAATATAGGTAACATAAAATCTGATTGAAAAACAATACCTATGATTTATTTGACAGGCCGTTGATAGTGAACCCGGCGTTTGCGAAAAGGAGCGTCAATGACAAAGTAACGTTCAGAGAAAAATTGAAAATCAAAATAGACCGAATGAAAATGCACGAGAAACAGTCGAAGAGGGAATTTCTCAACAAAGAACATTTGGATAAAGACAGCGTTGATTTTCACAGAAAAAGCCGAGTGGAATTATTCGAGAAAATAGAAAAATTAATGACTACGTAAGTTATTTGGTAAGATACTTTAAACATGTAAAGTGTTAAATGATTTTTTTTAACATACAATCCATACCAATAATATCAAATTAGAAATTAAATAAACAAACTAAATAAACGCTGTAATAATGACAATAACTACAACACTAAACTTAATTTTATGAATACTCCAACAGCAACATCTAAAACTAGCTGTTGCTCGCGACTTCGTCTTCGCGGAATTAAAAAATATAGTCAACGTTATTCGGGGATAATGTAGCTTTCTAACAGTGAAAGAATTTTTGAAATCGGCCATGTAGTTTTTGAGTTATTTCAATACATACAAAAATACAATAATAACTTTCAATGTAACTTTTTATTTATTTTTCTGAAACTTCGGCAATCGTAATCGTCGTTTCGCACCAACACAATATTTAATTGTTGTTAAATAGTTGAACACTTTAAGATTCAAGATGTATATCAATTAAGCAAAACGTTCATTAGTTGCAATTAGTGTGACAAACGACTTGACTAACTTGAATCCCAACTTAAGAGATTACTTATAATCCACCTTGATTATGGACGGTGACATTTTGAGGTTGTTTAATGAATTTAATATGTATATTTTAAACAAACATACGTGCTTATAATAATTTGCTAATTAGTGCTTACATGCGAAGTAACCAACCACTTCCAAGCATTCACGCAAGCGCTTTTTCAACGCGCGCTAAAAACACGTTAGAGAACAAATGCTTCATAAAATGCTGATAAAATGTTCACAAGGCGACGCTTTTAAATTTTTATCGCACAGCGTTAAGTTTTGAGCCCTGGAAAAACGAAACAAGTCAGTTTACAGCGATCGTTTAAACGAGGTTGATAAAAAGAGCACCTGTATGAGCGCAGGCTAATACTTCCCTCTCTACTAAATATTACCTGTAATTTATTAATTGTTTTTTAAAAACATTTTTTTTTCAATTGTGTCGATCATAAGTATTAGTTTTGTTCTTTTAGATTAAAAAGTGTTTTTAATATACTAATATTATGATAATTTATTGTTTCAGGTTGGGTCGAAACGGTAAACAATGCGTTCTCTATAAACTTTGTGAGTCAGCGCAGAATTCAAAGCAAAGGTCTTTCCTCCAGGAAGTTTTCAGAGTACTTTTTACGTAAGTATCTTATCTTATCTTATTCAGTGGTCATTCTTCAAAGGTTCAAGAAATGGATGGGTTGTGTGAAAAAATACTAAAGAAACGGATGACTTCAGTCGTTTTAATAGAGTCTGTCGTGTTTATTAAAGTAAGAGCGTCAGTGGCTCATAGGTGTAGCCCTTGACTTGTAATCTGCAGGTCCTGAGTTCGAATCCCGCCATGTACCAATGTGATTTTCGATTTTCATATGTACATATTTACCCGAAGCTCTTACAGTGAAGGAAAGCATCGTGATGTAACTTGCACATATCGGCGAATAAATTCAATGATATGTGTGAAGTCGACCTGCTCTGGGCCAGCGTGGTTGACCATGGCCTAGTCACCCCTTAGGGTATGCTTAGAGCTCCTCAGTGGAGACATATAGTGTGCTAAGGATGATAATTAAAGTATTTGATATTCTTTCAGACTACCTAAAGGAACAGAATTTGAATACGAAGAACACAAAGAATATGACAAAGCTCACGTAAAATCAGATGACTGTTCTAAAACGTACCCGGGATGTGAAAATTTCTAGGTTTTTGGTGATCATTGATTTTGGAAATAAAACATTTATTACTTAATCATTCTATTTTTTTTTAACACTCCATTTTATATTTGAACATGATAATGGCGTTCATGAAATTAAATGAACCAAAAATGTTATTTTAAGCACGTCCCAAACATTAAATTCATCAATTTTGAAATGTATGGGGCAATTTCATTAATTTCGTAATTCCCTCCCAACTTATTATTATCATCATTTATAACCATTTTTTTAAGTAATGAAATTTGAACTAAAAACCAAATCACATGATGATAAATGGGAAATGTAAAAGAAAATATTTACTGTTTGTTGACACAAATACGTTTGTCCTATTTATTTAGTTTTTTGCAACACTTTAATATCTGTTTAGAACATTGGTATAGTCGATAACAAAAGAGTAAACGCATCTTAGACATTTAATATTATTATTTTTTTTATTGACTTCGAAGTAATACATAGTAGCAGTAGTAGGTATTGAGTTCCTTGATTTTTTAGTTTTAAGTAGTGCATTGAGATTTTAGTATTTTAGCTTCTTTAGATTTTCATACTATGGAAATTAGTTTGAAGTATTTGGTATTTTCAGCCTTTGACATTTTATGTACATTTTAGGTACTAGATCTTGTTGCTTTAAGACGTATGTAGAATCAATCGTTTGTACTCCCAAGATACCTTGGACTCGTTCAAGCATACTCCTCTCAAAGGTCAGTAATGCAACTGCATTTCATCTGATATTCTATGTATCCGTAATGTATGACGGTTCTGGACCAGTTCCTTAGGATTAAGAAAATTGATGCACAAAATAGCATTGAAAATTATTTATATTTTTTAAGATAAAGTGTTAGTTCTGACTCTAAGAAATGTATTCCAGGCTTTAGTTGGAAGGTTAGTTGATGTCTATTTTTTATTTTTTATATTATAAAGTGTCATATGAGCAAGCGGCAACCCAGACTCGTTGAAATAGCGAAGCGACCGCTGCCCATAGACATCTCCAATTATAGATGCGTTGCCATCCCTTAATCTTCAAAGGAAGAGACGCACATTAAGAGGATAATTACACTCCCTATGCGTCCCCTAAGTTGCTAAATTACTGTCCAAAGATTCGCAAATACCTGAATCCAAAATATAATGAATTTGACCTAAAAATGCTCTAAATAGCTTAAAATAACTCAATATTTCTGAAAAAGATTAACATGCCAAATATGTCTCAACAATGTATCACTTTTGTACAGAACTGTATCTCTAACCTTAATTGAAAGTAAACAAGCTACCTATTTGTATTGTTCTCTAAATTTGATAAACGTTGACGTGCCAAAGAGTGTAGCAGTTGTTGTTTGGTTCAGTTCGACTGTTGTCTTTGTTCGTAAAAGTAAATAAGCTGTTGGCATCGTTTTTGTCTTTGTTACTATAAAATTCGACATCTAACGATTTATCTTTACTCTTTAATGGTTTCTAATATTTAAATAAGTGTAAATTAATTATTGAAAACAAAAGTTATTTGAGATAATAGAAATGGCAGTTAAATTTATAATTCTATTGCTATTAGGAGTTATTTCAGTTGCTTATCAAGAAAACAAAGATGGTAACGTCGACGCATCAAAAGTTCTTTCACGCAGAAAGAGATTCATTGTATTTCCAGACGGAAGCTCCTTTCAGTTGGGTAGGTAAACCATTATTGTAAAATAAATTCATTTACATTCAAGAAAATCATTTTAATTTCTTCTAAATTAAAACTTTAGGGAAGGGACCATCATTTCGAGTCATTGTTTGTTGCATTTATACTTTCCAGTTTTAACTCGTTATCGATTTCATCCTTAAAAAATGTTTTTAACCAAGATTATTTATAATAATACACTAAATTAAACTTTTTATTAAATACGTTATCGGAAACCAAAATTACTTTGGACTAATAAAAGTTACAACCCTAATAGCATATTAACTTAGCAATGAATTAAAATAAACTTCGAAGATATCTTTGCCAAGTTTTTGGAAAGTAATAACAGAGAATTTAAACATATTGGTATAAAATGTATTATTTAAGTGAGTGATTCTCAACCACTGTGCCGCGGCACTTTAGTGTTCGGCCAATTTTTGTAAATAAATAATAATGTTAATATTATTAAATTATATCATTTAAAAAGAAAAATATTTTTAACATGAATATATATTTAAATCCACAAAAAATAAATTAATTTATTACTTGCTTTGCAACTATTTATGCAGTGTGTTGTAGTAAGTAAATATTTTTTGTCTTTTTCTTTGTTTGCCGCAATATTTTGAATGTGCCGCAACGGAAAAAAGGTTGAGAATCACTGATTTAAATGTTTATTATATGCGTAGTTTCTGAAGTAACGAGATTCTTTTAATGGAAAATTACTAATTTCCAGTATTCTGCGCACAAAATCAAGGTTACCTTCAAGTAGGTGATATAGTTTGGTTCGGTAATACCGCAGCTTTAGCCTGGCAATTACCAACAGATCCCAAATTATTCTATTTATTTAAAGACAAGGAAAAACTATACGAATCACACAGAAGAAGCGATGTATCGAAAACTATTTACTATTTGGACGAAGATGGTAAAGTACTTTCGAAAATGCCTTACAAAAAGTAAGTAAACTTAAATTAATGGTTCAGCTCGGTTACCTAAATAAATAAAATAATAGTAAGCAGTTACTTAAAACTTAAATATTCTAGATTCATTTAACTACCTCTACTACTAACTCTTGATGTTAAATATCATCATAATTATGATCTTCCTGTCCTTATATAATTTTAAAGAGAAACAACAGAGTTTGACTTTCTACAATACATACAACTTTTGTCATTTTTTCAATCTGTGGCTTATCCAACATGCTTTTCGAAACGCGATTTCGCTGATGAAATCGACAAATTTGTATGGAACTGACATTGATATTCGATAAAATCATGTGATTGTCACGTGTGAGATATCGAACGTCAATGTCAGTTCCATACAAATTTGTCGATTCCATCAGCGAAATCGCCGATCAAAAAGCATGTTGAGTAAGCCCACTGCCCTGAAAAAGACATACCCATTAAATAAAAATATTTTACCAGCATTGGTTTAAAATGTAATAATTTTTCCTTATTATTGTTTCTTTACTTCTTTGTTGTTACATTACAGGCGGTTGATTGTCAATCCAGCATTCGCTAAACGCAGTATAGAAGAAGCTTATAATGGAAGGAACTTCTCCATGGTAATTAAAGAGTTACACGATGCTCAGAAGGGTAATAATATCTTGAAGATGTTAGATGAAGATAGCATTACATTTCATAGAGAGGGAAGAAAAGATTTTTATCCAAAAATGGAAACGTTTCTACAAGGGTAAGGGTTTTTGTCTTTAGGATGATTATACTACACTATGTCACGGTCAGGATTTGCCTCGTCCGGGCACGCACCGTCAAACAAAATATAATTGGACAGTGCTCCGTCCGTCACCCAAATTTTGCACGTTAGTAGAACTTTAGAATATTTGTATATTACAGTTAATATAGAAAGAAACAATGAATAGGACGGCGTAGTATATGCGTATAACAATGCGGCTAAAGGGTGATTATATTGAGGCTAAAGGTTTTATTTTAGGTTTTACACTCTGTCCTCAGCGGTATTCCCAAACGGTTACCACTTAGGGGCCTTCATCAAAAGAGCGTACTCCTACCTCAAAGGCCGGCAACACATCTGTGGTTCCTCTGGCGTTACAGATGTCCATGGGCGTCGGACAATTAATTTAGTTGATCCGCTGCTCGTTTGTCCCCTTCTCCAATAAAAAAAAACGTTTTAATTAACCAACTCTATTTATTTAAAAATCTAGTAATTTAAATTAGACTTAATTAAATTGTTTTGTATTTGATAAGCCTATTTTCCAATTTCTAGATTAGGATGGCGCGGCCGAGAATGTGTGCTACGCCTGCTTTGCGAGACAGGCCGAAGTAAAAATGAACAAGGCACGTTTCTAGAAGAAATCATGAGGGCTACGCTTACGTGAGTGTTTTTACTAGTAGTGTTTTCATATTGTTCGTTTTTGTATTCTGTTTGTATCCGATTAACGAATTTTAAACCTTATCGTATACACTATTAAGTCCATTTTAAAATGCAAATGTTGTATTGGGTCAGTAATATTCGAGACGTCTCCGTCGTAAAAAAAATGTAATTTCAGTTTTCTGTGTTTGGTTTTAGTCTTTATTATTATTGTATGTAATTATTGTCAAAAGCATACAGTTTTATTTTAGATAACGGTTGCATGTTTATTTCACTAACTTGAATATTAAACCAATGTATGATACAAAATAATTTTATTACTGTGGGAATGGAACGTATGTTGTATGCATGGAATGAAATTAAACGGAAGTGTGAGCAAGACGGTGTGCGAGCGAGAATGAATGAGAGTGGAGTATCCGGCGAAGCGCGAACGACGACTGACGACGAACGACGACCTCTTTCTTGTGCGATTAAAGTGATATTTTTCAAATCTTGTATTTTACTTGAAATCGATCATCCCCTTTTCTATATTACTATGAGAGAAAAATACAGGTTTCCGTAATTTAAAGAAGATTAACTAGTTAGGTACTTTTATTTTTTATGACTATACGAATCAATTACTGCTTAGATTTCAAAAAAAGATAAATTTAGATTAGAAATTAGAAATTATTACTATCGATTGTTTTTAAAACAGAGTTAATTTGTCGGCAGTGGAAACTCAAGTTAGTATTTTGATTACAGATTACCACAAGGTCAGAAGTTTGACACGGAGTACCACAATGAATACGACGAAGCGCATTTCAGTAAAGAAGATTGTGCGAAAAAATATCCTAAATGTGATAAACTGTATAATAAATGATTTTTAATCTGTAGTAAGGAATAAAAGAAATCAAATTCGTCATCTAAAAAGGAATATTCTGTTGCCTTGGTCTTTTATTTTATCCAAATTGTATTTTATTAAATAAAAGCTTTTATTTTGTGCTTCAACTTTCGTAATCGGGTTAATCATGCAATAATGTGTTTTTCTAAGGGGCTAACACGTTTTTTTCGTTTTATTTTATTGACATAAGTCTAAGGGTTGTTGGTGTACTTTAGGCTCGGGCACTGACGAAATCGAATTATGCCCCTTAGATTGGTTTTGACTGACTTGACAATTTCACGTATTTTGAAGTTTTTATTTATAACTTATAAACTAGCAGTTGACCACGATCCCTGCTAATAAATTGCGATGCAGTCGAAAGATGTTACGCGATAGATTATTAAATGCGTGTTCAGAGATTCTACTTATACTTATAGCTCCCCAAAAGCAACTTTGTCGTTAAGGGCTAATTTCAGTCCGATTTCCCTCTTTATCTATTTCTAATAGGGAAATTATAGGAAGGGAAAGTGAATTGGCGGGGGAGCGGACGCATAGGAAGATGTATTGTTCTCTTGCTGTGCGTCTCCTCCTCCGTAGATTTAGGCAACGCATCTGGAAATGCAGATATCTATAGGCAGCGGTCGCTTCGCTTTTTCAGCGAATCCAGGTGATTGCTTGCTCGTTTTTCACTTCGTAATATAAAAAAAATGTATTTTTTATACATTCATACAAAGAATTAATTTATTCTTGTTCACTCTAACAAATAAAATAACGCTTGCGTAATTTTGTTTGTGAAAAACTTCGAACGCTGAGGGTAACTATTCGCGAGCAATTTTCAAGAAAATGTTCATTGTTCTTTCAACAGTTAAATAATGTTGAACAGAATTTAATTACCGATTTGCATCAAAGCAGGTGAAGTAAAGAAAAATGTTTGAAAGCAAATTACAGGGCAGTTTTAAAAGTTAGATAAGATTTCAAAAGGAGTATTTCGTTTATAAGAATTTGTTTTAAAAAACATTTATTGCATTATAAAACTTTTGTATTATATAAAAAGAAATCTTGCAAAATGTAAAACTAAAGAATTTAGTAAGATAAATAAACCCAAAAGGCTAATTAATTTTAAGCTTCCTAAATTTGCAACGAGAAAACTGTAGTCTTACTTATACCTGTCAAATTGGGGAGTTGCTGAAGAAGGCCGGTATTAAGAGCACGCGTAACCGTCGTGCATGCATGCGTAGATGTATGAATGTAGAAGAAGCGAGAGAGGTGTGTCAGGCGAGCCAAATGGAGGTCCGTTGTCTCTGTCTACCCCTCTGGGTTACGGGCGTGAGTTGTGTGTATGTGTAAAACTATAGTTTGGCTGTGTTCCCATCAAACGAGCGCTAGGGGGTCGCCCAAAGTATCTTTCGATTGGCGATATCGCTCATGGAATCGACAAAAATGTATGAAACTAACAATAACTTTCGATAAGTCATGCTTGTCACGTGTGAGATATCGAACATCATTGTTAATTCATGTACTTCGGATAACCCCCTGTCCTACCCATAGATCATTGACAAAAAGAGCTTATAAATCGTTAAGAATTAAAAAATATATATATTCCTCAATATTCCTTTTTAAAGTAATAAACAAGAGCCATTAAAAATACATTTTGTGGCGGCTTGTCTTAAGGGGAAATACAAAGTAGTCACCTATTAATAAAACTATATTTTACGACGTACTTTTAAATATTTTACATTTTTAAACAACTGACATAAACTGTCAACTTAAACATACTTCTTAAAAATATTAATGAAACCATGGAGGTTGGTTTCACTAAATTTCTGCTACAATTTAAAAAAAAATAAAGATACATTCCACATAAGTCCTTGTCGTGTAGAGTCAGCGTTGTTCACTGACCCGGGATGTTTGATCAATGTATTAGACCGGCTGCCGCCTTTACTCATTAACACTAGAAAGACGGGAAAAACGCGCTACCTA
>QDHC01000453.1:144879-172097 GCA_013186455.1 Papilio dardanus tibullus | reverse complement strand
GTATAAGAAGACTCTATTATGTTATGTTAAATTGTTTATTAGATTTTAGAATAAGACGTATTTTAGTAAGTCAGTTAAGCCTTGTACGCACCAAGAAAGTATTTTAGTCGAGTAGCAAAGTTTAGTAACTAAACAGGTCCGAACAGCAACATTTTAATAGAGTAGATTAGTAAATCCTTTGTTCGGATACTTGTTACTCAATACTGAACTAAAATACTATCCTGGTGCATAGGAAGAGGAATGATCCTCTTGCTGTTCGTCTCCTTCATAGATTAGGAGTAGGCAACGCATTTGCAATTGCAGATGTCTATAGGCAGCGGTCGATTCGCAATTTCAGCGAACCCAGGTGGCCGCTAGCTCGTTTGCCACTTTATAATATAAAAAAACAAGGCTTTAAGTTTAATCGTTTTAATTCGTGAATTATTAGAGAAGAGTGACTTATGGCCGTTTGCACCAACAATCCCGAAATTTAAGGTAACCCTTAATGCATTTTAAATGTCACCTAACACTACTTTCGTTTTCACCAACAGTTAAGTGTCACTTTAGATATCAAATGAATTTAGGTATGAGTGAGATTTAGGCAAAAAGACACCTATTTAAAACTAGTATGGTTTGTTGGTGAGAACGGGCATTAAACTCGGTAAAGTTGATAGTTTATAAGGACTGTTGGATATTGAAATAAAACAAACATTTTATTATTAACGCATAACATTTAATATTTATAGTTTATGTTATTATACATTTTTAATATTAGCAATAAGAATTGTGTATTCATATTAATACGTGTTAGTGCTTCGATTTTTAAATTAATTATAACATTACAAAATGGAACTTATGTTAAAAACTTATCCTATCTTTATATGTGTACTTAATTAAGTTTAATTAACCGTATATATAACTTATGATTATTTATTTTATATGTTCATAGAATTCCGTAAATCATTGAGCTATTGTGACTTAATTTTTAATTATTTGATAGCGTCGTGCGTCATACTTATTTAATGGTGTTAACCATGTTACAAATGATGTTGAAATGAACATATTACTATATCTATCACTAAGTAACTATTGAATAATATTAGTTTATTATTGTGTTTATAATAACCTTATGCTTATATATTAAAATAAATTTAGGAATGTTCACTTCCATATTACTAAAATTATTACTAATTTTGTATAATTAATGTGGTGTTCGTTCGCGTTTTGTCATTTTCACTGATCGTTTTATTTTTATAAATAATTGAAGACAATAAAATCCATTAAAAATAAAGTTAAAAAATTATAATTGAAATATCGCAAATAAAAAAATGTGCGAATAAAAATTATTTATAAATTTCTTTATAGTACAGAGTTAACTGAGAAGGACATAAATACAATAAATTATTTTCTATTGTAAATGTTGTCATAATGTTGTAATTTGTTTATGTTGAAATTGAATAACACGAAACAACATAGTTGGAACTGACAACTGGTAACTTCATACGAAATAACATTGAAATGACATAAATACCGTTCGAAATATTGTCGCTGGAATTCAACAGTTGAATTTGGAACAACATAATTCCACACGTTTGAACATTCGATGACGTTTAATGTGTACACCAAGAGTGTTGAAATTTGGGGAACATCGATTGATCAATTGATTGATTAATCATGATCATTGAATGATTGATCATGATCATTGAATGATTAATTATGATTATTATTTAATTTTATAAACATGTTATTTTAACATTTTGTAAAGTATGTTATAAACGAATCACAACGGTTTAAGAAATTCATGCAAGTATTACAATATTTAAACAATATTTAAAAAAAAAATAAAAAGAATCTATCACGTGTTAAGCCTATTATTGTCTTCAATTTTTTAATAAACAAACGTCGTTACTCGTGACTAGAAAGATAAAATAAGAATCATAACTAACCAAAATTCTATATCTAATAGAGGACATTACATACTAGTAATTATACAAGACGAAATTTTGAAACATACATTCAATCTTAACCTACACAGTGTGCCGTTTAGGCAACTGTGGGCATGACACGAAAACTTGCAAGACAATATGGACATTAGTAGGAATAATCCAACGCAATTATCAAGATGGCAGTAACTGTACCAAGAAATCGCATACAACTTTTGTGGATGGGAATTTTTTCTCGCAAATTCTCGTGCTAAGTCCACAATAAAAGAAAAATTACAATTATCTACAAGATATTTTGTCAATTTGCCACTACGATCGCTTAACCAGACACAAATAAAGGACATTCACAATATTATTATACTTCAATTTGATAGAAAATCGTATAAATACGATTATTATCAAATAGAAGCATACTAAGAACTTAGATATAATACTAATAAAATAAGGCACACAGAAAGTCTAGAAAAAATAATTGATAATAATGAAACTGACTAGAGTTTTAGGATTAAATTAAAAAATTATTAAATTTTAAATGCTAAAATATATCAATTAAGTTAAACAAATATACAATTAAGTACTTAATTACATCAGTCTGGATGATAATTCCATTTCTATAAATATAAATGCGATTAAAAATTTCTTTAAAAATGGTTTAAAGTAGGAAAATTAAATTAAAAGGAGAGGAAATGAAAATAAAGGGTTAAATGGTATAAGTTAATTTTGTATTTACATCTAATCGTGTTGGAAGCTCAACGCAAATTTCTTGTGTCTACTTATTATTACAAATTTTATACTAAATTTACCAATAGACTGAGTAGTTATAAAGATAAAATAACAAAAAAATTAGTTGTCCAAGTAGCCACCCATGATGGGTTACATTTTCCGCAACTAGCGCGTATCTTGCGTAAATTCACACATATCTTTGAATTTCTTCGCCGATATGTGCAGACATCGTGATGTTAAAAAATGTTGTTATTTTCTAATCAAATAATGAAATGTTTAAATAATATATATGCTTTCTTTTATATTATAAACCAATTAAACTTGAAACATAAAAAGGGGAAACAAATGATTAAAATATTGATATTGAAAATAATCTGACGTCACTTTTGGAAGACGTTTGATTAAACATTCATACGTCTAACTTACATAGTATCCGTAACTTTATAGAGTTATTTAATTATTATCATGAATATTATAAGAGAAATGTAATAAATAAGAAGATGACAAACAATCGACACCGTGCAATAAACAAGATTCAGAATGTGCTATTGAGGAAATACTATACGAAATTCTACATTTCGATGAACCTAATTATAAAGCGTTACGGATTATCTGTCGATTCCATTACAAAATAAATCTTATAATTACGATAATTATTAAAAAACAAAACGAAACTTATTTAAAACAGTTAAAATAATTAAATAATTTATTGCTTCTTAATTTTTTTTTTAATGGACAAATTAAAATTTAAGATATTTACTAAGAACTACGAATCTACTTTAGCACTAAAGGTATTGTGAAAGGAACGTAGAAAAATAACTTGTCAATTTAATATTATTTAAATTTCTATGTTGATCATTTATATTTACACGTCAACATTTCGGTTAAGTTGATTTCTTAAAATTACTGACAGCCATGTGATAGCTGACTATGAGGTCGCAGTTCCAGCACACGATCTAGATAAATATGCTAAGAACATCAAAATAAAAGAAACTAAAATGAGATTAAAAAAATAATCATTAAAAATATACATAACAAAAATGATTACTGATTTAAAAAACTTATTGCTTGGAATATAAGACAAAGTAAATCAATTTTATAACATAACTGAACAAAATACAAAAAGGTAGAAACAATGAAAAAAAAGAAATTAGTATGATAAAATTAAACGATATAAGATGACGTAACAAATTTATCAATCATCGTGCTTTCGAACTGACTCATACGTCGACTAACTCTAAAAACACTGAGAAGCTAATTATAACTTATTTTTATACTTAATTTGTACCTAACTACGTTAAATAACTTAATCTTAATGTAACTAGCTTCTTGAATTATTGTTAAATTTATTTCTATCTACAACATACACGACAACACTACTTTCTCTTACCCGTTTATCACCCGAAACAAACCTATAGACATACCGTCCGTTCATATTACTATTAACATAATAAAGAGTAAATAACATACAGCTAGAATCCGAAAAGTGAAACAATAAAAAAACGTATCGTCTTTTAGACAATGTACAACAACCAAGATTTCAAATCACAGAAATTATGTTAAGATTTTGAGCAATTGGAAATAAATGAGATCGATCAAACGTATAGAAATAGTAGAACAAAAAATGGAAAATAAAACCTGCATTCATACAATATACTGTTATTAGTCGTTGTATTGGCTTAGCTCATCCAGTTGTAACAAATCTTATATTATCCTAATTTATATTCAGACATGTTTACATAACGGACTTTCCGAACAATCGAATTCATTTCACTTTGATGGCAAACTTCAAACTATTGTAGAAAAAACGATGATTAATTTACCTTCATGCTTTTTGAAAATCCACGGCAAACATTTTTAAAACTTTCCAAAACGTACAACTTTCCAAACATTCCATTTAAACGATTTAACCTAACGTGTCATTAGAAAATCTAACTATTTTATTTTTATTTGCATATAAAAATAACAATAGAACGATTACATCTAGCAAATATCTACAATAAAAATTTTGGATAACCACGGAATAGTGAGGGAAGCTTGTGTACTTAAATTACTTTTACATCATAAATATTTTCTATATTGGTGTATTTCGGTGCGTGCAAAAGCACATTCCTACTTTCATCATTTAAAATTTTCTTATTAGAAACGTGAACAATTCCATCCAATAAATCCTTCGAAGGCAATAATATAGAGGCTTGAGGCCTTTAAACTGCGGGACTGTGAGTTTGTAGGAGACGCATCGAAGAGCTGGTGATTATTGACCGCTCTAGGCTGAGCTATCGGTTAATCGTGCGCCTCGTTTGTCACCGTTCATGTGGCATATATCTCACTGAGGTGGTTCCGTTCATCCACTAAACGTGTTGCACACATTTCCAGCCAGTATTGAATTCAATTAAAATTTACGATACTACCAATAATTTACATCTTTTCAACCTTTAGCGAGCGCTGCCTTTCACTTGAGTGACGTCCGTTTTTATTTTTTAAACAACGGTTTTAAGACCTGATTCTTAATTTAAACTAGCCAGTAGATGCAACCCGTTGACATATATACACATTCAGTAACACTTATAAATATCAAGTGAAATCCCACAAACAGATTGATTCGTATTTTTTATTATAATCATCCCTGTTTTCCTAACTGCTCGCTATGGATTTCATTTCAATACGACTAACCTCCCCATTACCTAGGTTATCTAATAGACATTATCATGTATTACTTTGACATATTATTAACGCGGCTCGAAATATTTCTTTATTACCACAATTAGCTACAATTCCCATATAAATTGGGTTTAAATCGTAGTTAGATATAAGATGTTTTATGTATGGAAAATTGTTTTGAAATAATTACAAGATGTGTACTACGCGATGATTCAACTTCGACTGTGTACAACAACGAGCGAAACCGATCATCTATTTTACAATGATACTAATCTAAGCTTAAATTAAATATATCCAATTCGTTATTATCTAAATTCATCAACCTTTAACAATTTATTATCTACTCCATGTAGTGGTAAAGTGCCGAAGTGAGTAAGACGTTACTATCGGTGAAGATCGTGAAAGTATAAACGAGGAGATATTTGTGTACTACAATTACCCTGTACTCTAGGATTATAGTGAAGTTACTGGTATAATTTTACGGAAGTCGTATCTGACGTAATAAACTGCGTTAAGCGCGATAGTTATGGGATTTCAGTCGTTGCTTATTAGGACAAGCTTTTGTATTAATGTATATTTCAGTTTGTATAATCAAGCAAAACACGAAAGTATCAGAATCGATAGCACTTAGAAATTAAAGTCAGTTGTGAGCCAAGCCAGACGGCCGGAGTCGATGCGAAGTAACGGGCAATATTTGGCACTGCATCAAAAAAAAATAATTAAATAAGTTATCCAAACTATCTAAGAATATCGAATATTATAAAAAATGCTATACAATTGGCAGTCAATTGTTGTTCTTGAATACTTCTATAACAATATCACACCACCCGAACTCTATCGGCTATTTTGGCATTATGATAAGTGTTATTCTTCACATTATAAATGACTAAACCTTTACACCTATTTACTTCTAGACTCCTTATTACTTCCAATACAACTACAGGGAATTATTATTTCAATGAATCGATATTGTCCTTATGATTTTTACGCGAGTACGTAGTTTATAAAATACTAAATGTATAATTCAATGTCACTTATCGAGCGACGTTATATCTACAACGTCCCGCTCTCATCGAGGACGTTTGAATCAAACTATTTTATTTATATTTGATTACCTAACATTATGAAATTGAGCTCGATTTTATTCGAAGTAAACCTTAATGTAGTTACAATTAAAAACCTTTATAACGCTGTAGATAAATCAACACCATTATGTCAGAAATAAAACAATAAACTTAATAATAAATCTGTACAATGTTTGTGCGCTCTTATTAAAATATACCAGATAATTAAATAAGTAAATAAATACACAATATCAATGGGAGTTCGCATAAAATATACACACGATCAAAACAGGGATACCAATATAAAAACGGCTGAAACGTCAACACAAAACGGCAATAGTTTGAGGTTTCTGCGTTCACATTTCGACTATCGACGGACACAGTCTCAGAAAGATTGAAGTTTTTTTTATATAAAAAAGACGGTTACGGACACACTCGCGGCGTTAGGACGTCCCGCAGCGCACCGGGCGCTTGGCACCACACTGAGCACACACGTTCTCGCCACACAATTCCCCGCTGGGAAGCTTACATTGATCATCCATGCCACCACATCACTATAAGCTCCCAGAACGTCTTCGGCGGCGAGTGGCCGAAGACGTAAGACGAATTTCAGAGACCCGGGTCGCCTTCGGAGCCCATCTTTAGCAACTCCAATTTCTTCTTTGCAATCTTCGAATAAAGAATGTCGATAGGTTTGGAGTTGTCATAAAATGTGGGCGCTCTGAATATAATTAGTGCTGTACCCAGGACGCATGCTATCGTGAAGGCGAATAGAAAAATTCTATCTAAAACCATTGCGACGTACTTCCAGTCATCTTCCACCTGCCAAATAACAAAGATACATTAAGAAGCATCAGCTTTTTTATATTATTCAAGTTTAATGTGATGATTACTTACACTTTCAAATTTATCCTTATTTTTAACATGTTGAGCTATAAACCTGGAACCTTCTATTGTTTTCTCCATTTCTCTTACATAAGGTTTCTCTAAGGAAGGACTACTGTCGTCTAAGTCTAATCGGCAGGGTGAGCCTGGTGACGGTGAGAACAGCTCATCATCACCACCAGGGGGCGGTGGTGGAGAGGGTGGCATTCCCGGTAAGTCATACTCCTCACAGCCCCACTCCTTGAATTTGCCATCCAATTCGTCACCGCCAAATACGTCAGTCAAAACCTTAAATAATATAAGAATGTTAACAATCTGATTGTTTCTAACACCTACAATATTTATAGATCTCAAAAATGTATGTTATAACAAAAATGGTTTTAAAATGAAATATTATTGGATATTGCGAGATAAAGTTGAAGAAGTGAGGATTAAGGATCGGGCGAGGCGTTTGGAAGTGTGCAGCCGTGGCTTAGCGGGTACAATTAGGTTGGAGTGGAAGTTTCGGTTTCTGTCCGTGAGCCGGCTCGTATATCGCCGGATCCGTCCGCAGCCACGAGGGGAACATAAATAACGTGGTCCGCGTTCGCTCGTTAAGCCCCGCCGGCGTTGAGTAATAAAGGAAAATCGAAATGGAATGAAATTGGGCTGGAAGCGATATTTTCACGATACATAGTACAATGGGCTTAGAATATTGTTGAAAGAAGCTTTTCCATGTTTAGATCGACGGCAATTAAAATCGTTATTGTTGTGGCCGTTTACGTGACTGATACTTTGATTTTATGCATTTGACTTAATTCTAAATATTGACGTCGTGGAGAATATACCTATGCAAAATAAATTACTCACTGAGAAACATTCTTAGTAATTAGATTACGTAGTAAGTAGTTCACGTCGGATCTCTCTTACCTCTGTTGGCTTATCATTGTCATCGTCATCATCGGATTTTTCGGGCCTTTGAATACAAAGTATTCGTGGTAAAAATTCAATAAAGACTTTCCGCACCCAAGGTGCCATATGATGTGTAACTGGAGATCTGAAGTTAACATTTAGTACCACGATCGTAACCACTACTGATAGAGTAACGAGCATCATTGTAAACAATAAATACTTCCCTAGCAATGGAACAGTGAGGGACGTCGGTGGAATAATTTCTGCTAATAATAAGAAGAACACTGTTAGAGACAGCAATATAGATATACAAAGAGAAATCTTCTCTCCGGAATCTGATGGTAAGTAAAATACTAGGACTGACAGAAATGATATTCCTACACAAGGAATAATTAGATTGACAGTATAGAAGAGGGTTTTCCTTCGTAGAGTTAGGTTGAAAATAATGTCAGGGTAAGGTTCTTCGCAGCAAGAATAGAACTTTTCGTTCCTTGTCGCTGGCACTCGCATAATGTCCCATTCCACTGAGATGTAATATTCCGATAGATCAATTCCCATTGGTATTTGGTCTGAGTCAGGCGTCTGTTTTAAATGTCTTAGATCCACCTGAAATCACAGCAAGTATTAAAAAGTGTCAAAAATTAGAAGACAATCAAACTATGCTAAAGATACATTAAAAAAATAATGTGTAGATTGAGCATGAAAGTAGATTTTATTCAAGCATATCCTAATTAAGGCATGTTACCATTTACCCCAACCGATCGCGTCATTTATTACTATCTCGAACTAACATCTAAAGTAGCAGATTGGATAACAAAGAAACAATCCCTATTCAACTCTAAAGCAAACGATATAAGGCGCAAATGTAAACGTTATTTCTATGTGGAAGCTAGAACCGCACTGATTTATTGGCTTCCTTAGTCGGATTGATGGGTTCGTCTTTTTTAAGGCCCGCGGCTGTAAATTCAATTCCAAAGTTTTTATCACATTCCATTACTCGTTGCAAACTATCTTATATTTTTTTCCTATAGTAAAGCTGTCAATTCTTTAAGTAGCAGCTTCAGGTGTGCTAGATTTATATTCATTTTACAAAGCTATGAATAAATTCTACTTCTATTCCTTTAAGTAATATCATCTTATAACCAACATGACAGATTATTCTCTTAACCATATTCTTTGTTAGACAATTACGACATAACAGCTGCATAATTGTTGTTAATTAAGTTTACAAAATTGTCAACCCATTTGATGCTACTTATTTTACATACCGTATAACCATCATAACTCCAGGAACCGAACTTCATGAAGCAGGTCTGCTCGTCAAACGGGAAGTATTCGACGTCGATTTCACAAAAGGACTTGTAGATGGCGGGAGGCTTCCAGACGACCTTGCCGTCGTGGTGGAGTATCGCCTTCGTCATTATCGTCACTTCGTAGTTACCATCGGCGCTGAAACAAAGCAAACTATTAATAAAGGTCATATCCTAGTAATTATAATTTTAGCAACTTCATACCACTTAAAGCAGCATGCATTGTTATATTTTTAAAATGATTTCACCGAAAAAAGTAATTTTATGAAAATGAATGCCATTATTTAACCTTAATTCAATTACATATTTCAATCTAATCATAAAAAAAAAATATTGAAGTAAGAAGTATGTCAACAGTTGATGTTACTGAGGTTGTAAGAAAATTACGACTAAAACTTTTTCATTACTATAACAAATGACTATCGTGAATGCCAAAGGGCATTGTTAAGAAATCATAAGTTTGTGGGTCATTTATTTACGAAATTGTTCCATACAATAGTGATGTTACATTAATAAGATTTATTACGCTTGCTTAATTCTGTGTAATGTATTGACGTTGACACACCGACTGCTTAGGTCCTTCGTACACAAGGGTACGCAAATCACCGAGTTCAGTATCTAAGCTCACACGTTACAATATCATAGAGGTTAAAACGCAAAGACGCGTCGCCGACATGATATTTTGAGAGAGGACCATTTCAGATTTGCTTTCTTGTGCTACAAAGGCCTTAAGCTCTCGGTTGAGTTGGTAGCATTGCAGATCGCTTGCTTAGTTTGACAGCGAGGATTATAGTGATTCATTGGAATTAGAGTTTGTGTTTCTGGTAATCTCTTAACGGTTGAGATTATATGACAAATATCATATCGCCGTTTGACAGGGCAATAGTGTTTTGTGAGGATTTTGATGGATGATTACTATTGAACCCTAATGATACTTAATATATTGTTTTGACGTTGAACAATATTACAGGGTCCGAAAGTAGCCGTAGTTGTTAAGACATTGACCAATTCCTTTAACCTACTTTCTGTTTATTTCATATTACAAGATTTTTTTTTAGGGGAACTGGGCAAACGAGCAGCGGATCACCTATCGTCTAAGTGCCGTTAAATATTGGTACTGTTTTCCAAAATAGAAGTAAATCACAATGTAGATCTATATAATGTACGTATGTGAAGAAGAAAAAAGAATACCAACACAAAATAAGCATAAGTATCTGTCAATCATAAAACAGAAGAATATTCCAGCATCCCCGAAGACGAAGCCACTAAAAGCTTTGTCGTTATCAACTTTCTCACATTCATGAAAATTGTCTCGTAAAATATAGGTTGTTGTTATATTCCATTACGTTTACATGGCACCATTAAAAATAAAACTTTGTACAGAATATTTGCGGCGAAAGCTTTTAGGGAAGTCACAGGTGCATTATACGGCAACCTTTATCCGCTTAAATTTAAAAATATCACTGACACATTAAGTAAGAGCTTGCTTTTCTACTTTTAATATGTATGACAACATTACATTTTATCTTTATTATCATCGTTAAAATATTTTATCGGTAACAACTTTATAATAAAAAATGAGCAACAGCATGGCAGAACCCTGCGGAATTGTAACACTGAAATAACGGAAGAGGGAGCCTACTTCAATATATCTGAAAGTATTTTGGATACCACAAGATGTCTATTAAACCATCTACAATAGATTATGTTTCAGATATATTATTGTAGATCTATTCATCATACTTGAAGACGATGAGAGGTTTACATTGAAGAAATCTTCGTCATCAAGAAGACTCCTGAACCAATAACAGCTTAAAATTATCATCTGAATATACGAACACGTAGAAATAATGATGGAGAAAATTACCTTACAAGATTGAAGACACGAGTACATCGTGGTAACAAGAAACCTTTAAAATACTGAGCAATCGTATACCACTCCTGAGGGAATCCCTCTCACTCGTAAGAAGTGAGCGTAATAACATTTCCGACAAATGGAAATATGGAAAATTTATTTTGTTCTTATTCACGCGAGAATGTATTGCCTATTGATATTTCTATATTGACAATGTTTCTATTGAACTGTTCAAAGAATATAAAATATATAAAGAGATATAGACTTTACTATGTCGATTTCAACAGAGAAATATAACATAGAAAACTTAAAACTCAGCGCGTCAGAGTAACCCTGCTTCTATATAAACTTAGAAAAGTTAATAAGTATATTACATTAGTACTAGTTTCCACGTAAATTTAACGTTAGTTAGATATCTAATAATATCAAATTTTACAAAGTATCACCCATCATAGTTATCATCACCTATCATCACCTATCATCTTTAATTTTATAGTGTTACACTTTTTTGTTAAAACTTGTAACATTTTCATGGTTACTATCTTGGTACAATTTAGAAGCTTGCACTTATCTCGCCTTCCGCATGGCCAACTTTGAGCGCATACTGTGTCTCTTCATGTCATTCCTATCCATTCAAGATACGACCTTATACCTTACGAGTTAAGGTTCAAAATCTTTTGATACATAATTTACTTATGCATAAAACTGCGATAAGTTGCTGTTGATAATGGGTGACTTTGCAAATATTTGATGCTTGAAATAGACGAGTCACGTGAACTGAGATACAATACAATGTACTAGAGTGAACAAATTAAGAAAACATTTAGTTAACAGGGGAAACTCTGCATTGGAAGCAAATATGATAATGATGTTTAACTAAAATATTAGACAATAGCGACGCGCCCCGGCTTCGCACGGGTGCAATACTGATACTAAATACACTACAGAAAAACTGTGAACATTGTATATAACAGCCATACCAACAATAATTGAACCCGTGCGAAGCCGGGGCGGGGCTTACTTATGAATCACTCTATCTATTAAAAAAACCCGCATCAATATCCGTTGCTTAGTTTTAAAGTTTCAAGCATATATAGGGACAAACATAAAAAGCGTTATTGTTTTATACTATGTAAGGATAAGGATTAAAAATTCTTTAACAAAACTATTTTAAAGAAATCAAACTGAACCATGATATTTGAAACAAAGTCACGAATAAAAATAAGGTTAAACGTTCCAGTTCTCGGTAAGATGTTTGTTAGATAAAGTCGCTAGGGGTCGCTGTAATGTGGAATAATGGCTTCAGGATATAAGGAGATAAGATGGCCACTAAATAGAATCAGAGTTTATAGGACTTTGTGAAGAAAGTTAGGACTTATTGAAAGAAATGGAACTAGTTTAAAAAACTACGGACAGATGGCGACAGTTTCTTTGGAAACTTTTAAATTGATTCCGGAGTAAACATTCTTAAGTTAGAATTAATGTTTATTAAGTTCTATGGGACTTGATAATTGTTTAATTGGATTTATTTAATAAATGGTACAAATTTGTTTTGTTATTGTCTCCTCGAAAATAACCAAATAAAAGAACTTAAAACTAAACAATCCTCCTCAAAAGATACACTATTTATGTCACGGACTTTTCTATAATTTATCTTAAAACACCTTAAAAAGGTTAAAGGTTTCGACCCATGATGGGCTCCAATTTCCGCAACTCCACGACTAGCGCGTATTTTACGTGAATACACATATCTTTGAATTTCTTCGTCAATATGTGCAGGTTACATCAAGATGTTTTCTTTCACAAAAAACATCTTTGGAAAAGTTTCTCTTGACGCGCATTTCCTAGAATAAATATCATAGAATTTTCCTAATATTTGGATATCTAATGTTAACAATGATGATAATAAACTTTCATTAAATTCGTGAATTAATTTCATTTTTATAGACTAAAAGCTATCGCAAACAGTTTCAGTAACAATTTAATAGATACTGCATTCGTTTATCCATGAAGGCTTAAGGTAAAAAATATGAACGCCAATGCAGTTATCCGCAAAACATCGATCACTCCACGTCAAACTAAGCTATGCTTTAATATAATAAATTTATTTTTCATCTCTCAATTACACTGATTCATTTCACTATTAGCATTGTGCATGGATATAATTTGTCTAGATAGTTCAATATCTATTTTAATTCTATCTAATTTTCTAAAGACATCTCTAATTAGTCTCATACGGTAATTAAATAAAAACAAAAGCAGTGTAATACACTAACGACATTTGGCGCTACTAACCCAGCAAATTACAATTAAAATTTCAACAATTACAAATGCTTAAACTTATAGCAGTAGCTTTGAAAGAGCTGTCACGGTTCCTAGTTGTGTATTGTACAATCAATTGCATTTCTTATCGGCAACAAACTACTCCCTCTACTTGAAGTAGTCCATTTATGGCCCCGTGGCAATGCGTCTGTCAGATTTTAGTAGGTATTCCGGTCATTTCTTGGCCGGCGAGTCCTAGCTCCTTATGATATTGTACCGCCCGGCGTAGGGATGCATAAAAGCATTTCCCAACTCAAAAAAGTCCATGTATAATGTATGTATAGTTTACTTACTTGTTATATAGCACGATATCCGGCAGCCAGATGTGTTCAGAGGGCACGTGTAGCGTGTCCACTCCCCCGTAGTCGTCCGGGTTCCACTTCAGCTTGTAGTCGTTCCATTCCTGTTAACAATAAATATATTTAGTTTTGTATACTAACAGCGCTGGCGCGAACCACAGTACGCCTTGGTCTTCCATAGAAGACATCGCTATATAACCTAACCTGAATACATAATTGTGAAAACTATGTTTAGTTATTCTTAGAAATAAAAAAACATTACTTTTAAAATGTTAATATTGTTATGCTACCCTTGGAAAAAAAATCAGACAACGTATTTACAAAAGCTGACTAAATGTTAAAATACAAACTATGGTGCCTTGTTTTGTATGGCACACGGAATAAAGTCATAATAAATTAATAAATACAAGAAGTCGGTTAAAAATATATAATTACATATTTTGAAATGTACAAAAACAGCACTAAGCTATCAGTAGTTAAACTTCCAAGTAGAAGAAACATGGAATACGGAATTGCGCTGGCTCTAGCAAATTATGAAGAAACAATAGAGTTTGTATAAATATGTATGAAGCGTGTATGTAATGAATGAGTATGATAAATGGATTTCTCTCAGTACGCAATCCAACATAAAGTTAATTCACAAAGTTAATCAAGATGCTAAGGCTTTGTAATTTGTAAATTATATTATGAAAATAATTTAATTTAAATTGTTGAAGAGAAAATTATTAAAATTAATATGGATTTTAAATAATAATGTTTGATTCTAATATACGACTCTGAGGTCTCTGACCGTCGACACTGACTGAGAAAGAAGAAAAAAAAATTGTGGTGACCGAACGCAAAATCTTAAGAAAAATTCTAGGACTCTTGCACCGAGAGGATGGGTCGTAGAGAATATGAAAGAATCCAGAAATTGAGTAGCTGGTGGCAGAGACAAACATCATTGGGCAGATAAAAACACACAAAACACTAGAAAAATAATAGAAAACATTTGTGTAAATTGTTTTTAAATTTTATTTACCTTTCTGCTTAAATATCAAATATTATTGTTGATTTGATTTGATTTATCAATGGAGTGAATCAGTAAAATTCCCTTGACATTTATATCCAAAGGCATCAAGAATAATCTACAAACGAGGAAAATACAAATCAAAAGAATAACATCAAAGGATTTAAAACGAATTTTCTATAACTTTTTGTTTACTTCGTTCAAAATAAGATTTTCATTTAAGTCCCGAAATGCGTTGGGGCGACCTTAAAGGCATTCTTAAGTGAGAGTTTTTGCCGAAGGGCGTATAAAATAGACCGTTTGCTGAGCCGTGGTTAGGCGTCGGAAATTGCGGTGTCTTATTAGTTTCCGGCTTCGAGGTTCTGTCAATTGGAAGGCAAGGACTCTAAGTGAAAATAGACTTGGTCATTTTTCGTTTGCGTTCACCACCAGAGGTCGCTCTACCTTTAAAAGATCTCCGTAACGCCCTCTCCTTGAGAAAGGGATTTTAACATGATCCCTATTATTATTCTCGCTTTGAGAAAGATGGTAAGTTAGTAACAAAGGGTTTTTATAGATTTCTAATTAACTGAGGAGTCAAGTTTATTTCAATACAATTTATTGAAAGGAAAAATATTCAATTGTGTTTTCGTGAAATTTAAATTGTACTATTTAAAATGTTCTCACATACAGTTTCTTCGTTTTAAAACATAAGAAAATGTAAAGACGGTTACACACGCTTACTTTTAATTGCACAGTTTTAACTGTACTGTTCGACTGCGCAGTTAAAACTAACGTGTTTAGGCAAAACTGCAAACTGTACAGTTCGACTGTGCATTTCAAATTGACGTGTGTACGTCAGTTTTAACTGCACAGTTAAAATATTGAACGTCTGTAGCCGGTTTAGAACTAAAAACGAAAGGGTCGAAGTATTTTCTGCAGCGTGGAAACTTAAAAGTTTCATCACGTCAAAATTAAAATTCTTAGAAACGTAGTCAAGATTAGATTTAAAGTTTCAAGGGAATTAAATTGCTTGACAATTTGGCGAACACAACAATCTTGTAAACCGTCGAAAACAAACAGAGGGCCTATCAGGAAAGGCCTAGCGAGAAAGTTCTCGAAAAGTCATTGACTAAATTATGAGATTTGTTGTTCTTTACGCCCGGTAAGGGCATCCCCTTTAATAATATGCAAAATTTAGTCGATGACGTCACGAACATTTTCCTGGATGTTTTCGTGATAAGCCTTTAGAACCGCTGAACGCTACAGTATGAAAACTCAATTATTATTTTGGCAAGCTCAGTAGGTCGTGTTAGACGTAATTACAATTGCTTAAACTCAATTAAAATTTCGTCTTCACTTTAAGGGAATTTGTTGAATAAAAGAAATAATTATATTGAAGATAGGAGTGAAGTTGAAGACGTAATTAAATTAAATTTATCAATTAACAAGGCTATCCACACATTAACACGTAACACTTTAAAATCGGTCGAGAAGTTTAAACTTTTAGAGAACAAAATATCGCCTTAATCGATACAGACCCTTAGTTTTAAATGTATAGTTCGAATGCGCAGTTAAAACTGACGTGTGTAGACAAAACTGAGAATTGTACAGTTTGACTGCAGTTCAAATTGACGTGTGTACGTCAGTTTTAACTGTGCAGATAAGGTAAGGTTAGGTTAGTTAAGGTTTCGATCCATGATTAGCATGATTTATCTTTGAATTTAACTGTGCAGTTAAAAAACCGAATGTCTGTAGCCGGCTTTACTGGAATAATTTTTGTAATGTTGTAAATTCCCTTTTATAGCTTCTGTCTTGACAGGAAAGAAAAGTGGTACAAAGTGTCAATTTCAATAACATTATGTTACCCTAGTTTATATACCAAGGGAATATCTCACATGTAACGTGAGTTTTTCGCCATTTTTGTATCCTTTCGTGTCATAAATCATTTCTCGGTTTAGTCAGAGCTTAGTCGGGGAATAACTCGATTTGACAGCGTGTGTCGAGTCACGCATACTACTGGTTAGGTTTATGTTGAAATATGTTTTTCTATAAATATTTAGAGGCAACTAAAAGTAAAAGTTTATTTTTTAAGTTCAGAATAAAGTTTGTAGAAATTGTTAAGCTTTTTAGTTGGAAATTATTTTTAATTGCAATTGCAAGGTGACTTGAGTAGGCGAGGTTTTGTTTTTAATCTCACGTTGATGATGTCGAGGAGAATTCTGCAAATGTAGTATTTTTTCTTCGATAATTTTAGTATCTTCATGTTCATTACTGAGGGGTTATGCAAAGTACGTCAAAGATGTATGGAACTGACATTGACGTTCGATATGTCACACGCGACAAGCACATGATTTATCGAATGGTTTTATACAATAGAAGGGGGCACACGAGCGAACTAGATCACCGAGGTGATCTTCGACGCCCATAGACATTTGCAAAAAAAAAGCTTATTGTCAGTTTCATACATTTTTATTAATTCCATCAGCGATATCGCCAATCGAAAATTTCTTCGGGTAGCCTAAGTCTAAGGTTTATTAATCATTTTATTTCTTTATATTTATCGAACTTCCAACAAAAGTAGTTTCTTTTCATCTCCAATTTTATGATGAATTATTCCTTTCTCCCTTTATCCCCTCGCCCTGAATGATGAAGTTTTTCTCGCTTCAAAAAAGTAGTTGTGCGTCATAATAAAATTGCGAAGATCAACAGAACTGACTTTATGATTTATTTATGCGGACGGGCTTGTTTCCGAAGCTAAGGAAAGTAATCATACGTATCGTAAAATAACGTATACTATTAGAGAGAAAGTAAATAACTTTTCTTTGAGGTATTTTGATAGGTTCTAAAGCTTCTAAGTAGCTAGATTAATAGACACTTAAATAGTAGATTTTAATCTATAGTAAAGGGCTCTCTTAGGAACCATCTAACGATTGATATCGAACTTAAACCAAACTTATTATCGGCTGAAATATCAAACGTCATTCAAATATTTAAGACTATCTTACATCTTAAGTCTATGCTTAAACTCCATTCTACGATATCGTTTAATTTTGACACCAATTAAATTTTAAGCGACGCTAAAATCTGAGTGACGTTTGAAAATTCGTCTGTAAGGAGATTAAAATATCTGATTATGTGAATATTACTGCACAAAAAAAACATAAATTATTCAAATGCACTAGATTGCTAAATAAAGATAAGTACCGAATTTATGACGCATCCTTAAAAAACTTTGTAAGACAAAATTCAAGCAAATGTACACTGAAGAGCAAATAAAAAGAGACATAACCATACTCTTACTTAAACAACTCCAGAGTAAAGAGACGCGGAATTAAATTGAAAAGAATTACTCAGAGATCGTACACGTGTTACTTTGTTAGAGAATTTTTAACGTTTTAATCTTTTTAAAGACAAGAAAATAAAAGCTCTCGCTCGCATTAAACATTCATACGCTACGTTTCATTTTGTTTTTAAACGTATTTTTCAACTTTGTATTCCATCACTTAGTTGACAAATTAATACGAATGAATACGATTTACCGTTAATATTTTCAAGTAAAAACTTAATTACTAATAAAACGAATAATATATCAAACATACGTTAAAATGTTAATTTTAACAAATCAATAATAGGACCAATTCGAATTTAACAATCTTAACTTTAAATTTGGTCCCAGAAAGTAAGAATGGACTGTGTGAAAGAAGATAATGCTGAAAAAAGGGTATATTCCGAAATGAGGGAAGTAAGGAGGAATAGGACATTTTGTGCCGACCCTCCATAGGGATAAGGGCAGGATGATAATATACTTTAAGTCTGGTCCATTCAGATTTAAATGGTCTCTTAAGCACTACGTAGTGTTAATTTCTCCTATAACTTCTACGTTAAGGCCTTTAGTGAAATATTGATTGCAGTACGCCTGCAGTAATTATTTATTTAGTAACGAATTATCCCATCACAACTCTCGTAAGTTACCCTAAAAGGGAAAATAAATGGAACATATATTGACAATCTATTAGTCATGCTGAAACCTGACAAGGCGACATCGGAAAAAGGGACGGTTCCTTTCACGGCGTTCGACGTCACAATTTCAACGACGGCCACCATTTGTCACTGATTTGATATATTATAGAGGCGTGCCTCGTAAGCTGGTGACTTTAATTCTTGTAACAGATTCATTATCTACTTCTTAGGTGATTTTTAAATTAATTACAATTTTATGGCATCATATAGTTAACGCTTAAAACAAAGAATAAACAAATCGTGAAGTAGATGTATAGGTGAGCGAAATATTAGAAGCTTACTAGGTTCGGTTGATGGAGAAGATTCGTCAGAAAACGTGATGTTTAAATAAAAGCAGTATTGTTCCTCTCCCTTGTTCACCAAACTTTAGGATACAAATCGTTTCCTAACTGGAAAACGAGAGGCGGGAAAATCGAGGGAAAATCGATGGCTATGGGATGTTCGTGCAACATCGGAGAAACTACAAAAATGTTGGCGGTCTTTGAGAAGGTGATACGCTTGCTTCTTAAAGGACTCTAAGTTGTAGTGGTTTGGAAAGTACTTATTGTCGTGTTTTATATTTAGAGGAAAATTTACATAGATAATATCTCACTTCAATGTCTGTAAAATTGGCTCTAGACGTTCAGTTTCAACTGCACTGTTTCAACTGATCGTCTGTAGCTGGCTTAATCCGTACATTTTGTGAGGGTACTTTGAATTTCTCGATCGTCTCAGTTGAAAGGCCACGCCTTAGTAATTTTAACTTCGTGATCATACATAATTAATAAGATTAGGTTAACAGGCTCGACAAAGAAGTTCACGAATCGCCATAATTTGTTTATCGTCAATAAAGCTCTGGAGCTCTGAGGAAAATTTGTGTTTCCCTTCGACTTGAACGTGGAATATTTTAATAAATTTAATGCTAGTACTTTAATATAATCGTTAATAGAGTTAAGATATACTCCATTTACGAGTACAAGATTATTATGTACCCGTAAGTCGAGTTTTTAAGATATTGTAGACGTGTCTATTTTCTGGCGTCTACTCTAAAGACACGAGTAGTTAATCGTTAGACATATAAAATGCTCTTGAAACTAGTGTATTACTTTTGAAATTTTATCAAAAAAATATTTACTTTGACAAAAGAGTCAATTTAAGTGACCTTATACCTTTATACCCTTTACTTTTAAGGGGATTATGGCAAGAGGAAGATTTTGGGCAGGAAAGAACGGATACGAAGGGAAAAATCCTCTTTCTGTGTGTCCTCTCCTCCGTAGATTAAGGGTGGGCAACGCATTGCAATTACAGATGTGAATGGGCAGCGGCCACTTCGCTTTTTCGTCTAATCCTGGTGGCCGCTTGCTCGTTCGCCACTTTATAGTGTCAAAAAAACAATTGGAAACTAAAATATATGATTATTTGTAGTATCAATCGATTTTATATATTTATGACGGATTTCGTTTTTCTAATCAGAGCTCTTTTAACGAAACGCCACCTTAAGTGCTTTAAGTTGTTTTGAGGATTTATTGAAGGAGCCATCGAGTGAAGTGTCGAAGTTAAATATAAGTGGTTGAACAATCGATATTATGTCAATATAAATATACTTTAAGCTTAAATAACTTCAATTTATTCAAAGTAATTAAAATAAAATACTAATGGCTCTAATTAAAAAATATGTTTAAGACAAAATATTCTTAGTGTTACTATTGGTGCTCTCTTGTGTAGAGGCCAAGACCCAATTTGGGTCGCTGCGTCAGGAGAGTAAGTATTGTAACTAATTTGTTAATTACATTCTAATATAAGGACATACTAGTATAATGGCAATCCGGAACTGATAAGGTATCCGTATCCGTGGATATCCGTATCCTTATGTATCCGTATCCATAGTTATCCGTATCCATTAGTCATGCATAACCGATACATAAGCATACATGAATAACTACACTTAATGTTTTTAGTTTTGTAATAAAAAGTAACTCACCTGTTCCACCCATACGTTTGTCGTCATTATTTGATTTTTCAGATTCTGAAAATAAAAGAAAACGTATATTAAATACAATTTGATTTAAATTAGTTGATTATTATGAAAATATGTAAGAGTTTTACTAACTAAATGATGAAATAATACCACATAATATTGGTGAAGCGGGTCACTTATACGTGATGACCACGACGAGTTTGTAAAGACTCTTGCGACGAAGAAGAATATCATGGGATTAAGTTAGAAAGGTTTTTGTACTATCTTGCTAAGAATCGAACTCTTCAAATAACTTTACTAACTAGTTACTGATATTATTCAATGTAATATAAAGTTCGAAGAAAAGAGAAACTAAGTCGAAATTCATTCTCCAATTGGCATGAACGTTTAAAGTTAAATTAATATTGTAAGATAGGTTTCATTTTATGAAATAATTCAAGTACTTTTAAAATAGCGTATAAGAACAAGCCTTATTATTCAGTTTGCATTCACACGGACGATTTTTTAACATCGACGTTGGCGTTTTTTTAACGCGCGCTTATTACGATCGCTGTAAAATGACTCTTGTTTTAATCGTCCAGTGCTCAAAATGCAACGTTTCGGAACAAAAAAGCGTCGCGATTTAAAAGCACCGTAGTATATACAGTCATAACTGGATAACCGAGAAACCTCTATAAGCGAGAGTCATTCTATGGTCCCGACGACCTACCTTCATATGCGAGAAACTCGGATTAGAGAGAAACCACTATATGCGAGACAAATATCGTGATACCTTAGATTCTCGTTTATCCAAGTTCGACTGTACATGGAAATGCATTTATTTCATCTCATCGCTTTGGCGTTGAAAAAGCGCTCGTGTGTAAGGTATATGTAACTACAGATACGAAAGGAAGATTTTAATAAAACAATCACTACTAGCTCTATGTTCAGACGAGTTGGAATGCAATTTTATACGAGAGCTTGTAGCTTAGTCGTTTAACTTAGGGATTCTTTAAGTCTGTACATGAAAGAAATTCTTTTAATTAATTCGTTATTAAAACCGTATTATAATTTAGTTACTATTTAACCTTGATTAGATTTATTACTTGACAGCACTTCATTTACACTAAACAGAAGGCCAATCATGGCTATTACCATGGTCTACAGTTTGAGAAAAATCTTTTGTAAATTTTACACTTAAACGAGAGCGCTTATTGGCTTATATTTTAGTTACCAGCCAGCCCTTTAAGTTTGTTTCACCGCATGAAAACCCACACATCAACTCATCATCATCACCTCCACGACCTAATCCTACTAGCGTAGGATCGGCGAACTAGGCTTTTGTCCTCCACGTTAATCTATCCTCCACCATCTCAGTCACACCCTTGTTTATCATATCACCTTTTACGCAACCTATCTCTTCCTAAGCCTACCTCTACCGGTGTACCTCCACATTCATAAGCTCTCCTTGTTACGCCATACTTTCCTCCACAAATCAACTACAATATAGTATTAACTAAGTAGAAATATACGTATGTTCCTCACTTCACCTCTAACTCTCTAACCCGGTCTAAAAAGTGAAATTCAATTTGCATGTCAAGTGGAGCGCTGCGCTAAAATCTCAATGACCGTAATGCTAGTTTCACACGAGGACAGAGAACTAAGTAGAGCAGTACAACTATTTGAACATACAGCGAAAACAGTAAGCCCGTACACAAAGTACAGCGACTGTATCGCTAGTTGAATTAAAAAAAATCAATGAAAATGTCAAAAGGAAATGTTAAGGAAGAGTTCCTTGACAAGCATGTGATATAGATATCGAAATTTATTGTAATTTTTCGTACATTTTTGACTTTTTGAATGTTACCTTGCCAAAAGGGATTTTCGTCTCAGCGTGTGTGTTCAAACATTCGTACTGAACTTTTTACTGCTCTGCCTCAATGTTCTTTCGTGTGAAAATAGCTTAACACTCGGCATCTTTCTCGTTTGGTGATATCGACCGGCATCCCGGCCCCCGACCTCACCCCCTCGCTCCAGCCAATTATAAAGTTTAATGACATGTCAACACTGTCCTCACTCACACGCGCCTTTGATTTACCTACCCTGTTAAGTGTCAAGAAGAAATTCGATTAAACATTAATTAGTAGAAAATTATTTTTGTTTATTTAGGTATGGTTTTTAGATTTAACATTCTAGTAGAAGTCTATTAGTATTGCGTGATTTGTAAATAAATAATAGTGCCATCTATTGTTGCGAAAAAGTAACTCAAATTTAACTTATGCAGATATAGACTTAAATAACCTCCTTCTGTTGGAAGTCTGTTAAAAATCAGATGAAGCTTCTAATTTTCTTGAGATAGCGGGTTTTTTTTCAGAAAAGCATTGACGTTTCAAATATTGGAATATATAAAACAAAAAGTATATAGTTTTCCCCCAAACATCTAGTTTATTTGAATTCCGCCCTCTGCGCATTTATAGCATTGCTAACAGAAAAGATTTTCGATATCTTTAATCAAATGTAAGGGACGTCCTCTGGGTATCGTATTTCCATTTTTATCAACCACAAATGCTTTCATGAGCAATTTATTTTTTTCTACGAATATATTAAAGGACGAAAGGGAAAACACGATTAGAATCACTCTCCGGTTTCCTTCGCAGAACTTACGTTCCTGTTGTTTTGTAAATTCTTCAATTTTTGAAATACAGCAACACCATTAGCCAACACAATGCTTAAAACGGTTTATTAGTGTCAAATAGATCAAATTAATAAAAAAACATGCAGGCGAATTGAGAACCTCCTCTTTTTTGGAAGTCAGTTAATTCATAAGATAATTTTACTGTCTTTTATTCAGAGTAAAATTTATCCACAAATCACCAGAAACATCACAATCAAGGTAACGAACTGAACAAAGTGTTTCTGCGCTTGTTTGGATGGATGAATAGCACACTTAGCTCGAATTGAGATGCAATTTATCTTCAGAAAAACAACCTCTCAGGAGGGGCTATCCAAAGTATCTTTCGATTGGCGATAACGCTGATGGAATCGATAAAAATGAATGAAACTGACAATATCATTCGATAAGTCATATGCATGTCACGCGTGACATATCGAACGTCATTGTCAGTGCCATACATTTTTGATGTTCGCTATCGAATCGCTTTGTAGCGCTTGTACTTTGGGTGTCCCCCCTGATCACTTGACGATAAAAATCCGACTTTGCCAGATTTGTCTGTACTGCTAATTTGCTGTCACATAACTCCAAAACAAACGTCGAACTGCCTTTGCTGAATCCCCAAAGCGGAAAATGATGCTTTTAGTTCCACAGTTATAAACATTATCATCGCCTTTGTGCTACTAGAGTATTCACAAAGTCAAAACGTTGAACTTGTAGCGCGACAGAGGCGCGGACGCAGCTGATGAGTAATTAAACTTTGTAATTGGATGAGTTGAGGTCAGCCAGGCTCCGTGAACTCGCGACCGAGCGAAATAAGAGTTGTTTCAGAAGCAATTGTCGGGCTAACGTTACTTATTAAAATGGTTAATTAAGTTAAAAGACACTTTTTTCCAAAGAGAACAGTGTAAAATGGAAACTTCTTGCTTAATGGTAGTTCTATTTTCTAAGGAACTAAATGTGTTACTGCTGTAACTGTCTGATTTTTGAATTTTAAAGTCCTGACCGGTACAGGACAGTAGACGTATGACTTCTTTCTAACAAAATACAATCTTTTTACAGACTTTTATAATTGTTTGTTATCTTAAAAACCTCAATTACAAGGTTCCCACTATCCTTGTTAGATATTCTCGCACAGATATCAAGGGAATCCTAGAAATTTCTAGAGCGTTGATTAGCTGCGACAATTACCAAGAATTCTTAAGTTCTCGGCGGCGTAAAGCTGTAGATTGGGCGAGAGCCAACTATTCCAAGAACTTCTTATCTAGTTAGTGATTTACTGAAAACTGGGAATAAAAGTCACATATTATTTATGTGATTAAAATTAATAGCTTTATAACTAAAAGATAACGCAAAGCTAACTTAAATATATTTTTTTAAAACTAGATGGCGCTGTTCACAATTTTACATTGATGACTAATTTTAGGAGTGAGTTATGAAAATCATTTAGCCTATTTCTGTGTTTCTGTTTATATTTTTTTTTATCTGGTTTCTTAGGTTAATGAACTTTTGTCTAGCACTTATAATAGTAGAGGGAGTAACGGATAAAAATGTTCCAAATATATTGTAAGTAAGATAAACTTTTATTGCTTAATTAGTACGCACATAAAGCTAGAAGATAAGTAACGTACTTAAGGGATTAAGTTGGAGATTAATTATAACTAAAGCCGTCAAGCATACTTACTTAGATCTAAGTAGGGAACGTGTGTGAATTATAGAATATACTACAAACAATCCAAATTAATATGTCTGTGTCAGTTTAATAATAAATAATATTGTCTACTTAACTAAATAAATAAAGAATATGTAAGTCATTTTCGTTATGTAGGTACGAGTCACAAGGTCTTGTGTTTAGAAAAAACGTTAATAAACGATATATTTTTAAGTAAAAAGTTTTCAATCCATAGATTTTTTTTGGCTCATTTACACTCAAGGGTTGTATCAGATGTAAAATTCTAAAGCATACATATTTATAACCATATTGCATGTATGATAAAATTTAGAAAATTCGAAGAGAGCTTTTGTGAAATTCGCACGCGTTCAAAACATAATATTCCTCTATAAGAATACATTTAGAAAATGCTTTCGGTAAAAGGGTTGAGATGAAAGTTCGAAGGGTCGAGCTTTCAATTATTGAGACCTGTTTATTTTATTAACAGCGTAGATTAGTTTAGGTAAAGTTTTAAATTACGTAACGTTTGAATGTAATGTAATTTAAAACTGTTGAATTTAAATGTTATTATTAATACTTAATATTACTCTGATTAAGAAATATTATTCAGAGGCAAGATTTGTTTTTTATATATATATCGCAATAACTCAAAAACTACTGGGTTGATTTCGACAATTCTTTCACCATTAGAAAGCTACATTATCCCCGAGTAACATAGGCTATCTAGGCAATTCCGAGTAGACGAAGTCGGGAGCAACAGCTAGTAATAAAAAAGTAATCTGATATGATTTAACTTAGATTAAGCAAAGATATGCAAACTAAATATACGAGGTAAAAGATTCATTATTATCAACATCAAGCGAGGTTAATGTCCAATCTAAGTCCTTCTTAACTTGAGTTTCGATTTAAAACAAGCCGACTTAGACGTTAAAATAATACCTAATAATTAAAATATTCAACAATGTTGGATCTCACTAACTTGCTCACAACTTCAATAACATTACTAATTCCTGTTCACGTAACGTAGCTAATGAAAGCCTCGAAGATAATTAAGCATTTTCCACACATGCACACGGACGTATTTTCAACGCGCGCTAAAAGCCTTGAGGTAGTACAAATGTACTTCTATGTACGTTCACATGGTGGCGCTTTTAAATCGTGACAACTTTTTATCGCTTAGCGTTGGATTTCGAGTGCTGGTTGAACGAAACAAGAGTGAAGAATCTTAATGAGTGAGGTGTCAAAAAGCACCAACACTGACGTTAAAAAAGCGTTGTGATAGATCAAATGTACTTCCATTATCTGTTCATACGACGGGTTGTTCAAATCGCGATAATTTATCGAGTAGCGTTTGATTTTGAAAGATGGTTGAACGAAACAAGAGTCATTTTACAGCGATCGTATAAAAAAGGGCGATAAAAAACCGCTAACGTTTACGTTAAAAAAGCGTCCGTGTAAGCTTACACGATTAAGACGAAAAGCTCAAGCAATTCCGTAGTCATTTATTATTACTCTAATGAGGTCTTGCTGTTGTTCCTTTTATTATACACAAAAGCGTATAATAAATCACCGTAGTTGACATCTTTTTAATAATGCGCGGAATCATATCCCCTTTGTTTGCGGCTTACTAGGGATGGGTTCGCTTGTTGGACATCACTAGTTTATATCGATAGTTTTATAATTATATTCCTGATTAAACTTTATGTAGTGTGAAATCTATTAAAGTTATTCTCGCTTTAGCCCGGTGTTTAAAAGAAAACTCTAGAAATAATAGATAACGATGATGATAGACACATCATCATTATCACCAGCTCCCCACCGAGGGACGCGGAGCCTACCCTAAGTGGTGACCAGGCCATAGTTAACCACACTGGCCCAATGCGGGTCGGTCGGCTTCACACATATCTTTGAAACCTTCCCGATATGTGCAGGTTGCATCACGATGTTTTCCTTTGTTAAACTTTGCATCACCGAATTGATGAAGAGAGCAGATTCT
>QDHC01000453.1:121647-139668 GCA_013186455.1 Papilio dardanus tibullus | reverse complement strand
AGCGGGCTGTAAAGGAGATTTTTCATTGTACGTGGAATTGCACTGGCGGTGTTCCAGGTTCATTCGTCATAGGTCAGACGACGCTATTGGCAACGGTCTCCGTTCGTAATCTCAAACTATGAATGTAACTGCATAAGCCAGTTTAATTTTTTATACGAAATGTTGCAGTTTTTTGTATCAATTTTATCCGATTTTGATTTTCTTTTACTGCTTATCTTTTATCTTTCTAGTCGCTCTTGCCAATTTCTTCACAAAGATATGAATTAAAATATTTATTTACATATTCTACTAATTTGGTACAATTAGGAATGAAAACGAGTAACAATGTTCCGTTAAAGTGGTGGTTTGCTTCTTAAGACGGCTATAAGCGTTCAGTATTTTAACTGTACAGTTTTATCCGTAGTTACAGACGTCAATTTTCATGCACAGTCTAACTGTACAGTTCTGAGTTTTGTCTACACACGTCAGTTTTAACTGCGCAGTGAAAACTCTACAGTTAAAAACTGAACGCCGGCTTTATGAATAGAAAATTGATATAAATGCTTCTGCTTGTTAGACATATTTCAAGTAATTTCAAATTGAACTCTATCCTCTTTATTCCGAAACAAGAATCATCGTTATTACTGTTGTACTTTCTACGTTTGGTACTGCTACATTCATAAAATATATTCAAAATACAGAATATCCTTGTTCATGGTACTTCGTATGATACATAATTTCGTCCAATGAGACCCCTGTTCTATATTCTTTAGTTCCGAGTGCCATCCAGTATCGTATAATCGACGACTCATTGGTTCTCGTTTATCGTATAAAGTATACATTTTTTTGGAATAAGGGGGTATGAGCTTTTAAAATAATATACAAAGAAAACAAAGCCCTTTGAAGAGATTAAATTCCAAGATTCGAATGTTTATAAAGTCTATTGTTAAAAGTATCGGAGCCGTCTGAAAAAGCATCGACAAACGATCTGTTGGAAGGATTTTTTTATTTCTATTTTCGTTTCTCATTTTATCTCGGACCGGAAACATTTTATATGTAAAAGGAACGCTTTGTTGAATCTATTGAGAATAGGTATACGTATTCTATTACATCAAATATTAAAAAAATATTTTTTTAAATAGATAACGTAATCAATAGCTGGATTTAGTAATTTCAGTCGACGTTTCCTTTGTAATCTGAGTAGCTACAGGAAGGTTACCCAAAGCATATGCGCTACAAAGTGATTCGATCAAAAGTGTGTGGAACTGACAATGACGTTTGATGTCTTACACGTGACTAGCACATGACTTATCGAATGTTATTGGCAGTTTTATACAGTTTCGTCGATTCCATCAGCGATCTTCGGGAGTCCATCATAAGAATGAAATAAAAGCACTCACCGTGATGATGGACTCCCGAAGAGTTCGAAACTCGTTGGTACCGTTCACCGAAAATTACAAGTGAGTTTTTAGCCGTTTTAAATAAATAAAGTATAATAATGTCTCACGAATACTTCATTTGTTAAAGTTTCGAAGGTGAGGACGTAAACATTTAATCATTCGAATGTAATTTTTTTATTAGAACGTATTCGTCATGAAAAATGTAACAAAATCTGCCAGTCTGTTATCAAAGGTACACCTTCTAAATGAAATGAACAATACCATTTTATGCGAAATAAAACTTTTAATTGCTTTTTAACGGTCATCCTCGGTGTTGGTAAAACGTGCCATTTATTTTCGACAGCCCTTAGTGCAAGTGTTAATGAAAATGGTTTCCCATGGAAAATGGCCTGAAGTTTCAAAACCTTCTGTCCTTAATATTTTGTGCTTATTAAAATTTTCTACAATGTTATTAATTCGGGAAATAAAGAGTTAGAACACATAATTAAATATTTGATTAATCTTAATTATTGTTAAAATCACGCATATATCCTAAACGTGGTATTTAAATCCTTACATAGTATAAAACAATAACGCTTTTTTATGTTTGTCCCTATATATGCTTGAATCTTTAAAACTACGCAACGGATTTTGATGCGGTTTTTTTTTAATAGATATAGTGATTCATAAGGTTTTCATGTATAAAACATTCACAATATAGTAGAGTAACACTGATAATTTAGAGGTTTTTAATATGATGTCGTAAATTAACACATTTTTATCGCTTACATTGCAAACGATGCGGTATTTAGTATCAGCATTATACCGATTTGCACCCGTGCGAATCCGGGGCGGGTCGCTAGTTTTAAATATAAAAGTTATCAAACTACAAATGCATTATATTTGAAAGTCTAAAGAACAAAAATAACCAACCGAAGTAATCTTAAAAGTAGGCATTCAATTGCACGGTTGGCTAAGCTTATAAAGTTCGGTAAGTGAACATGTCAGTTTACTACTCAGATACTTTAGTGTCCTACTTTTGTAAAGAAAAGAAACTTAAAATTTTAATTAAAAGTATTATAATGAAGAATAACAAATAATAATATTAAACATAGAATGGTTAAGTTTTGCACATTTTTGTGTAAATTAGTTTAATTAAGGGCAAATAATTGAACAGTTGCAAACATTTTTGAAAAAAATGTACTACAATATATTTTGGTCTCCATTTTTCCCTTATTGAGTTAGGTTATAAAGTATTATACAGTCGAATCTGGACAAGCAAGACCTTGATTAGCGAGAAACCTCTATAAGCGAGGGACACTGTAAGGTGAACTCGGATTAGCGAGACAGACATTGCGGTCCGTTTGACTATCGCTTTTCGAGTTCCGACTGTATTTAGTTAATTTTTTAAGTATTTTAATATTAAAAAAGTATTACAGCGAACATAAGAATCACAACTTAATGCTTCCGTGCGAACAAATACAAACAAATTAGATTTGGGCAAACATCGTAGGAGCCGGCACTCGGCGTCCCATCCAATTTAATTAGGGTTGTGCCACACGGCGCGGCGAGATAACCCGCGTCCGAATCGGCCGGGGTCGTGCCGTCTCATTGATTCCGCTTGCAGTTAAGGTGTTACAACACGATAAACTTGATCGTTTACTTTGAATTACTTAAAAATTCTCTATAGACAATTTTTAATATTATTAGAAAAAATATTATGTTCAACCTACGTGTATCGCAAATGTGACACTACAAGATTACGGTTAACACGTTGAATGCAGCTTTGCTAGTTCATTTTAATATGTAACAATCGAAGTAGAACATGGGCCTACCCAAAGTATCTTTCGATTGGTGATATCGCTGATGGAATCGACAAAAATGTATGAAACTGATAATGCCATTCGATAAGTCATGTGCTTGTCACGTGTGAGATATTAAACGTCATTGTCAGTTCCATACATTTTCGATGTTTGCTATCGCATCGCCTAGTATCGCATGTACGTTGGGTAACACCCTTGAAAGTGTTAAATACCTATTTTATTAGGATTTGAATTTATATGACTGCACTACTAAACTGACTGTCAACCTTCGTTGATTGGAGAGGCACTTCAAGAAAAATATGAAGCATTTAAATTCAAGTAACCTTTTTTAATTTGATCTTAATTACACCTAACCAGGGCGAAGGTATTCACCCTCACATGGTTATAACCCTAAAATAACATATCACGTAATAAAGTGATTAAAAAAAATACATTTTAATCAACGCTTGTTGATAGAAATTAAACTACGCTCGTTCACATTTATCAACAGCTTCGAGATTACCGTTAAATCCGAGGGCTCAATGTAAACTGGGCACCCTACGTCACTAGATACCCTCTGTAGCCTTAACAGGGATTTATGTGGCCGAATTAATGGAATTTAACATTAAACCTTTTTAGAAAAAAAAATAAACTCCACGAATTTAGCGATTGGAAAGAAATTTTAATACTTTTAAAGTGTTCTCTCGAGTTATTTAACCTTCTTTAACCTTGCTAGGATACTAATAAAAAATAATATTGTTGTCTCTATTTTTCTAAGAGGATCAGATGACAATGTGTCCATATCATTGATCCTAAAGAAAATAGTTACAAGTATAGATGCCAAGCATGTCGTTTTGAGGTTAGAAATAAGATTTGACCATAGTAGAGATACAAAGAGTAAAAAATGTGTCATATATTGGTCAATTAATTACTCGAATATCTTAAATAATTCATCAAATCTTACTCAATGCGAATGTTATATTACAACGGATGGACGTATGGATAGATATCTCTTTGAAGGTACCTCCGATACGCACAGTCGTAGAAAATAGTCTGAAAGACTACATTGTCCTGTTCTTAGTTCCGTGCAGACGGAGTCGCATGTGACAGCTAGTATATTAATAAGCATCTAGTAAACAGTATTCTCAATCTACTAGCGTAATAGAAACGGCAATCCTTGTAGAGTATCTTTATTAAAAGCAACGTCAAGTTCCTAATTTCCATAGTGTCAACAGCGAGAAAGGAAATGAGGAATGCAAGCCGTGTACAGCGGGATATATTGCCCCCGGGGATGACAGGGGAGGCAAAAACACGGTACAATATAATGTATAGCTTTTCGGTATACTTAATGTGTACAATTGTACTGGAAAATTATTTACTTTTTGTAAATTACTCTCTAACGGCAGCTATTCAAATGCAACTAAATACGTAAAGCGTCTTACATGTTAAGTCCACGTTTACACTCTTTCACGATCTCGTTTAATTTTGACGCCACTTATATTTAAAGCCACGTTAACGTAACGAAGTATTTGAGTGGCGTTTAAACATAAGAACGTTATTAAACTAAAATTAAGCGTCTAAACGTTAAGCAGCGCGTTGACACGGTGTCGGCGCCGATTAGTTTCGAACCTATCGGGAGCTCATCTTCTAAGATTGAGTGGGATTTGTACTAACTTTCTCTTATTGATATTCAATCTTTTCAAATAATATTAAAATCTCAAATAACATTAAAACTAGCAGTTTTTCGAGACCTCGTCTGCGCTGAAATAAAAAAATATAGCCTATGTTACTCTTCAATAATGTAGCTTTCTAAAGTTGAAATATTTTAGAAATCGGCCCAGTAGTTCTTGAATTATTTCAATATATAAAAAAAGTGTTCGTCTTTATAATATTAGTATAGATTAACATCGAAAGACTATTTTAATCAAGGCCAAGATATGCCTTGATAAATATTCCTAAATTACAATCAGAAATCTGTACCCGTCTATTTAGTCTAACGGCTTAACATTTCATCCAAGAAATAAATTCTTGTTTCGTACAAAGATCAATTGCTCAGAGCTCAGAGTAACCTCGGGCTATAATTTTTCGTTACACTAACACGCTTGAGTTGGGTCTATTAAAACTATAAAATAGAAGGACATGGTAAGACTGCTCACATTTTCTCATTAGCTAGCAAAGTAAAACTAAATGCAGCCAAGCTTTATGCGGCAAACATAAAGTAACCGCTAGAAATGTTAATGAGATAGAAAGGAAGAAACAAAAATAAATAAAAGTAGTGCTTTACTTAGCAAAGGATTTTGGGTCAGGCTTTTTTAACTCATAATTACATCATTGCATTTCTCTTGTTACATTTGCAGTCTGTTTTAAAGAAAAAAAAAATGCCATAGACTATGTCATAACTCTATTGTGTGTGCATCACTTTACGGGTTTAAACCAATAGTATCATGACGTAAGTCACAATTTTTTACTTTTTTGTTACCCTCTCCAAATATCCTGTGTACGTATCCATAGGAGAGCAAAGGAGCCAGCTGAAAACCAGCGCAGGGAAGGTTTAAGCCGTTCCTGTATTCGCTGACTTGGCTCCTTTTTTTATGTGTGGAAATAAATGTATTTTCTTTCTTGCTTATGAAAAACTAGTTCACCGAAAATACGCTTCGAGCGCCACAATACTATACTGTAGAGGTTTCACGCGGACGATGTCGCAGGCGACCGCTAGTAATGTATAATTTGCATTTCTAATGACTTAATATTATTGCATAAAAATGCTCGCTACGCTAAAGTACTTTATTAATTGCCTTTTCCATTGCACCGCTAATTACCATTGCTGGGAAATAGAGTTCTTTTCTCTTGACTTACGCGACATTACTTGTATAGTAGGAAACGGTAGGAAACAGTAGGAAACGTTTTCTTGAATATGCAATTGGTTGTAGAAAATTTTACCGTCTATAGTAATAGTTTTTATAATTTTCTTTTTTATTTGCAGAAAGGAAGAAAGACTCCGTACTGCTAATATGTATAAAATGAATAACTTTGTTTTTATCGTTAACCGACTTCCAACAGAAGGAGGTTATCAAGTCAATGAGTTTTTTTATGTATACAAGAATTACGCAGCGAGTTTTGATCCGATTTACGTGATTCTTTTTTGTTTGATTTAAAATAGCTGCCATCAAGACCTATTTTTATTTACAAAAAAAAACTGTAAAGTAGTTTTTTAGTTATTTTTGTCGAAAATGTTCTTAAATATTAAACATATTTCGTCGTTGGTGATCGTGTGGGTTCGAAAAATAAGAACATTTTTAAAGTGAATAATATCCGTACATTATCCATAGAACATATTCTAACAATAGTAATTATTAAATATCGTAGTGTTAGCGTAAAAGCCTTATCATAGTTTACACAGCCTAGATTTTAGTATATCGCATAATAATATTTATCTTTTAATCCAGATAGACTGAAATTAAAACCTAAAACCATAAAAATAGGTTAAGATTAATTAAGTTAAATACTGTACTTAATTACTAAACTAGCTGTCGCCCACGACACGGTCTAGCGGGTTTAAATAAATAAGGGTGGCTACCCAAAGTACTTTTCGATTGGTGATATCGCTGATGAAATCAACAAAATTGTATGGAACTGACATCGTCGTTCGAAATCTCACACGTGACAATCACATGATTTTATCGAATGTCATTCTCAGTTTCATATATTTTTTTTGATTCCATATCGATATCGCCGATCGAAAAGTACTTTAAGTAGCCCCGCTGCACAGTAAAAACTGATGTATACACTTCAATTTGAACTGCACAGTCGGACTGTTATAACTGAACGCTTATAAGCCTTCAGATGTATTTTGTTGATAAAAAACAAACAACGGTATCGTAGAACAAAATCAGTTCACGTTTTTGAAATTGTAATATTTCAACCTGGCATCCGCTAAAGTTACAATCGATGTTTTATTACGTAGTCAGAGAAATCCAAACACTACTCGACTTCGATACACAAGCCAACACAAAGAACATGAAAAAGCTTCCACATTCAAGCGAATCTAGCTCTTAACACGTGTACATAAGAGTCTACTTGTGTTACTCATACATAAATTGCGACTACACCGACCGGTATTGGAGTTGGGTAAACTATTTCTCTACTATCTTTCACCATAGGAACTGTTTATTCTGCACTCGACTTTGCAAAAATATATTGGAACACAAAACATTGAATACATAAAATACTAGAATTGATAAGGATTGATCAATAAGGGATATCGAATAAAAATAAATTCAAACGATTGAAATTGGGATAAAGCAATGCAAAAGACACTAATGTAAACTTGTAAGGGTTGTCTCAGACAAAGTCTTGTCGATTGCACCACATTCTTTATTTTACTGACCCCATCTCCATGTTCTAATTTGAATAACGCACTTGTAATGTCTAGATGGGACACCATAACGTTAAGTTACGCATCACATCAAACTAATATAGAGCAAGTGATATTCAATTCATTTCCCAAGACAATAGAGTCTAATTTAAATTACAACTTGACCTACATAGACGACATTCGGGGACTTAATGAGATCTTGCAATGTCCCAACGCGTCTATAATGCACGCCTTGCTAACAGGGAACCATGACACGTTTCAAACATCTAGGTTAAACTGACAATTATGTAAGACATGTGCCACACGGGTGGTGCGTTACGCGCGGTGATGGCCGTGTGGCATACCACTTATGTTGTATAGCAAAATTCAATCAAATCAATCAATACAAATTCAACTGAATTTAAACCGATGACATCCTTTCTTTTTCATTAAATTAAAAAAAAAGTGTAAACTTTCATATTAAAAGTATAAATCTGTAAATACCTTCTTTTCACTACAGGATGTATCACCTCTATTCACACTGGCGCTTTTTCAACGCGCGCTAAAAAGCGTTGAGATAGACACATGCGTTTCCATGTATCTGTTCTCACGACGTCGCTTTTAAAATGTTATCGCGCAGCATTGGATTTTAAGCGCTGGACGAACGACACAAGAGTCATTTTACAACGATCATATGAGCGAAGGCGTTGTTCAAGCGCCAAACCCTACGTTAAAAAAGCGTCCATGTGAATGCAGGCTTAGACGTAATATTTTTACTTTAATAAACCGCAAGATAATATTTATATTACTTCTTATAAGCTTTTGAAACCATAAATTTTCATTTAAAACTCCCGACGCAAAACTTTAGCACGAAAGCAAACTCTGACAAGCGAAATAAGTTAAACAAAACCGCATTTATTTAAGGTCTAGATCAAAGCCTTCCTTTAAGACTTTCTTAGCAGTTATTTATGACTTTATTGAGCAGTGTCTTGTCATCTTTTTGATAATATACATGCCTTGTATCAGTGAAGTACCAATATAGAAATGTATATTTCTTACTTTTACAACGTTGGGAAATCTAGGAGTTTAGTTTATAAGTGACTTAAGCAATACAATCTCTTACAATATCAGTATACATCATCATCATCGTCCATAAAGGTATATGACTTCGACATCTATTGCGTAAGCCACTTGAGACTAAAGTCGCAAAACGTAACCGGTATAAATTTCCACTATACGTATAAAAAAACATTTTTTAATATAAAAATGCTTCGGTGATTAAAGCTATTATCATCACAACCACAATACTTTTTTAGAAACGTTGAATAAAATGCGCAATCATTTTGTCAATAGTAGACACAAGAGAGAAGGAAGTCGTGTTTTTTCTCGCTTCGACGTCGGAAAAGTCAATAGGCGCGTGAACTGAGCCTCAATTACTGGAAGTCATTAAAGGGGCAACTTCGTACATTTGTCACCCTCAATTTACTCCACAAAGGGCACGGGAGAGAGATAAATTCAAAAACTGCTGATGAATTTGTCAATTTCGTACCTGAGGAATCTGTGTCAGACTAAAATGTTCTTAAATGGACGATAAATTAAGAAATTTTAAGTTGAATAAGTTTCATTTTGAAAGGAAACTTTATAATTTTCCATTTTATTTGTTGTTATACGAAATATAAAATAATATTTGCATGTTTTCTTCGCATTCATAATACCATTTAGTGTAATAATCACATTTTTACAGAGTAACTTACATTGTTTTTATATTATAAAGAATAAACGAGCAAGCGGTCACCTGAACTCGCTGAAATAGCGAAGCGACCGCTGCCCACAGACATCTGCAATTGCAGATGTGTTGCCCACCCTTAATCCACGGAGGAGAAGAAGCACAGCGAGAGGATAATACGTCTTCCTATGAGTCCCCTTCCCCGCCAATCCACTTTTTCTTCCCATCTTTTCAAATATTTGTCAAAATAACAAAACAAAAACACATTATTTGTTGTCATATTTATAATTTTCGGGAAAATTCATGTCACAAAATACCGGGAATACGATTAGATGCTATCAATTTGTAAGACTTTCGTATAATAAGGCAATTTCTTTACAACGACATCGCCAAACTTTCGTTGTTAGATAGCAACTAAATTTTTATTTCCCAAACTCGTAAAAAAATATTCATCTCCCAACTTTTGACATTATCATTCGCGTTAACTTGAAAAAGATTTAATGGTATCTATTAAAAGACATTAAACGCATAAAAAAAGATATATTTTTAATACAAAGTGGCAAACAAGCGAGCGTCCTCCTGGATTCGCTTAAAAACCCGTAGATATCTGCAATTGCAAATGCGTTGCCTACCCTTAATCTAAGGAGGAGGAGGCGCACAGCAAGAGTATAAATCCTCTTCCTATGCGCCCCCCTTCCCTTCCCATCAATTCCTTATTCGTAAATGATAGGAAAAGAGAGTGGACTAAAATAAGACCTCCGGCACCACACTCATCAGACGAAACACGGCATTGCTTCCATTGCACGCCTGTCTTCTGTGTGGTCGTGGTATTTCATCGGGCTACTGTTCTACATCTACTGTTAAATGTATTTTTTAAATTCATTTTGTCATCATCAAAACAAAATATTTACACAGCTATGAAAATGTAGGACAAATTTTAACTACATATTAAAACTTTTTCATTAACGTAAATTAATTTTAAAATCAAAAACGTTATTATGAGTAGTGTTCTGCATAAGCATGAATTAGTGCTGCAAACTTTACGCCCACATTTCCCACGCGGCTAACTTACTCTAACAAATTTCATCTCAACAATCCCCGAGTTTACAAACTCCAAGATCGATTTACCTGTTAACATATTTGCAACTCTAACACATTACTTAGCTCGCTGATGCATCGTCCTTAACTCTTACACTGTGCTGTTTTAACGTACTAATTTACTAAATATGGTTGATTTTCTTCAGAAATGTAATAAAGATTAGTTAGTTCTAGTTAGTAGTAGTTAGTATAGTTATTAGTCAATTTATTGTTGTTCAATATTGGATGTATTCTTACAGTGCCTTACTTTTGGATTGTTTTGTTACACGTTATTTTTAAAAATTAAGAAAAAAATGTATGAATTGTTGACGTAAAAGATGAATTTAACTAATTTGTTAAACTTCTTTCACGACATTGTTTCAGTTACAAACGATTTATAAAGAGTATTTAAAAACAGTTTAATTCAAATAATATTATCTTTAAACTTAAACTAATTAGTGCGACACGATGACCCAAAGTGGGCCTTGGCCTCCGACAAGAAATCTCCATACTTCGCGATCCCGCGCTATCCCGACCCAATCGCGGACGTGTTTTAACTAAATAATGAAAACAAAATGAATATGCGAAGCAAAAAAATGCAAAAAGCAATGAAACGCTAAAACGTCTCTCGACTCCCGTCAGTTCTGAACGTTCCGACACTGCTACTATTGCGTTATCTTTTGAAAGCAAGACATTGAATTGGATGTGCAGATGTAGTTTTCGATTACGAATAATAAAATTGGTTAGTATTATAAAGGTAGAGTCCCCGGTACTCGATTGCCCCCTTTTCTTATAAAAAATATCTAATAATTCTTTCATGTGAGATTTTTAGAGTTCTAGATTTAAGGTTCCGTATCGTCACTACATAGAATAAAACAATGTCGCATTCTCTGTTCCTATTTCCCTATTTATGCTTAAATCTTTAAAGCTACGCAACGGATTTTGATGCGTTTGTAGAGGAATGTTTTATGTATAATATACTAGCTGTTGCTCGCGACTGCGTCCGCATGGATTTTAATAATATAGCCTATGTTACTCGGGGACAATGTAGCTTTCTAGAAGTGAAAGAATTTTTGAAATCGGCCCAGTAGTTCTTGAGTAATTTCAATACATACAAAAATACAAAGTTTCTCTCTTTATAATATTAGTATAGATAATAACATCTATTTAATAGTGAAGAAATACTGTTATTTTTTAGGTTTCTAATTATATGTAACATTATGTATTACATATTTTCCGCATTTTTGTAGTGTATTCAGTATCAGCATTGTAATTTAAATTACTACTACCATTAGTAAATTAAACTCCCGTGTATACAACAATTATATAACATTTAACACAAAATAAATCGAATATGGGAAAAAATATTCAATTTAAATTCCGTGTATGCATATTAAGGATCATTTGAGTGCATTGTTCATATCGCTCGGCGAAGTCCATTGGGACGGGACTAAGTTAGTTATACACTCATTCCCCTTATTGTTACTTTGATGCAATTACGTGTGTTTCCTGAAATGTCAGCTAGTGAAAACAAATGACGACTACACAATTCTGTTTAAATGTAAAATGTTTAGCAATTGTATTTTATTACTAACTTACTCTATTATATTGACTATTTGTAGTGCGCTACTTCGTCCGCGTTGAATTAAATAAAATAGCCCATGTTACTCGGGGATAATATAGCTTTGTAATGGTGAAAGAATTTTTGAAATCAGCCCAGTAGTTCTTGAGTTGTTTGAATACAAACAAAAATAAAAAAATACAAACTTTCTCTCTTTATAATATTAGTATAGATTGTAGATTTTTATAGAATTATTATTTTTTATTTTATTTAGCTATAATTTCTTGTCTAAATAAGATTATCCCTAAGGCATCGCGTAATAATAAAAGTATAAACTTTTCTCAATAAAAGCATAAGACCAAGCCTGTATTCACATGGACGGGTTTTTATCGCAGGCGTAAGCGCTTTTTAAACGGTTTCGCTCATTAATATCGCCGTAAAATTACTTTTGTTTCGTTCAACTGACGCCTAAAATCGCCAACGCTATGCTAAAAAAATGTCGCGATTTAAAAGTACTTCCGTGTAAAATGCATTTGTTCTCTCAACGCTTTTTTATCGCACGGTAAAAAAGCGTTAGTGTAAATACAGGGTAAGAAATAGACTGTGAATTGACTCCATACAAAGAATACATTGTTGTATTCAACAGCTTCATGAATATTGCAGCGACGTGGAGACATGTTTCCAATATTAAGTAACATGTCCCGAGTATGGACACGAAACTCCATTTGGGATAGAAGCGATATCAACATTGTTGAAAATGATTTTGATTAAATTGAAAATGTGTTGTAGTTCAACATAAATTTTAATAAAATTTAAAATTAAAGGTTTTTAATGAAATACATTAGGTATTTAATCATTGTAGTTAAGATGTGTTAAGTTAAAATTAAAATAATACAATAAAAACAAATGAAAATAATGAAATGAAAAGAAAAATAATTTCTAAAAAATTAAGCTAATATAGTTGAAAAGTTTTTGACAAAAAAGTAAAGCAATTCTATTTCATTATATCAAAATTAACAAAGAAAATATTTATAGCATTTAATTTATTTTATAGTTTAATTACTCATTATTTTATTATCTAAAAGAAATAAATCTTGAATTTATCAAATTAATTTGACTAATAATAAAATTTAATACCAACTGAACACATAAAACTCACTTAAACTTAATATTTAAATAGAAATTTTGCGAATACGAAATCGTATTTGGAGCACGGATCAAATAAAAAGGAGATTTTACGAGGACATTACCGTTTTTGTACAACAAAGACAGTAGACAGGGCGGAGTCTGAAAAACATAATATTAAAATAAGCAGCTGGCAACCGAGATTGTAGATATTTTAAAAACAATTACTAAAGCTGTATTAAAAACTGCGTAGTATTTAATACATTTTAAAACATAAGTTTGTTTGCCAGTATTTTTTATCTATACTAATATTATAAAGAGAGAAATTTTGTATTTTTGAATTTGTGGATGTATTGAAATAACTCAAGAACTACTAGTCCGATTTTAAAAATTCTTTCATTATTAGAAAGCTACATAATCCCCGAGTAACATAGGCTATTATTTATGCAGATGAAGTCGCGCACAACAGCTAGTCGTAGATACAATTCGTATATAGACTTTAAGCCCGCATTTTACGAGCGTTTTTACAACGCGCGCTAAAAAAGCGTTGAGATAGAACAAACGCATTCCCATGTATCTGTTCACATGGAGGCTCTTTAAATGTTAATCGCGCTGCGTTGCATTTTGATCGCTGGTTGTACGAAACAAGAGTGATTTTCCAATGCCGACGTTAAAAAAGCGTCAATGTGAATGCAGGTTTATAGATACATTGTGATTAAATACGTAGATTTAAAATAGCCGCCATCTGTTGGAAGTTGGTTAATGAATGATTTCGTCCAATATTTTTTAAATTCTTTAAAAACTTTAAATAATATTTTAAAGATCGCATTGCTTATTTATACCATTGGCCTTCAATTCAATACAAAAGAACAACGCTGATAATTAATAATCTATTAAAGGTTAAAAAAGTGTTAAAAGTTTTGACCTATGATGGGCTCCATTTTCCGCAACTCCACGTCTAAGCGCGTATTTTGCGTGAATACACATATCTTTTAATTTCTTCGCCGATGTGTGCAGGTTGCATCACGATGTTTTCCTTCACCTAAAAGCGTCGGTAAATATGTACAAATGAAAATCGAAAAACACATTGGTACATGGCGGGATTCGAACTCGGGACATGCAGTTTACAAGTCAAGAGTTAAACCTCTGAGCCACCGACGCTCTTAATAATCTATTAATTTACTTCCTAGTTTGTTTAAAATACCGTCAAAAATGTCCCATCAAAGACGTTTGTAAGCTGAATTATTAATTCCTAAAGCTTGCACAAAGAGATTTTCTTATGTAGTCCATTAATATAAGCCATTAGCGGCTCTGTTACACTGCTAGATTGTCTAATCCCTGAATTAAGCATAGAGACGTACATATTTCTCCTTGGATTTTCGTATAAAGACCCCTTTTCACTAGGCAAAAACCACGCACGAATGTATTTAAAACTATTTTAACAAGCAAAAGGGTGCGTGGAAATGGTCACTTATAGAAATATTATATTAACCCAGCTACAGACGCTCAATTTTAACTATATAGATCAACTGTGAAATTCGAATTGAAGTGTATACGTCATTTTTCACTGTATAGTTGAACTGTTCAGTTCTCAGTTTTGTCTACACAAGTTAGTTTTAACTCCGCAATCGAACTGTACAGTTAAAACTGAACGGCTGTAGCCGGCTTTAGTCCTGCAAGTCGATTAGTGTAAAAAGGGTCTAACGTTGCCGCTTACGTGAAATCGAATTTTACTCAAAAAAATACAGTCTCGCGGTTTGTCGGTTAGTGTAAAAGGGGCTTTAGAGCAGCGTCTAGTCGCCTAGTGGTTACGGTCCTTAATGTTTAGCATACATCTCCAGCGAGAGAATATAATTTAATCAGGCCACCACCGAGCGGGCGGTGCAAATTACCGTCGGGACGCTTCTAGCGAGGCATTACTCAGTTACGTAGTTTTTCACTGGTCTCCCTTGAATTTTGATAAACGCGGCCAACGCGAGATAATACAATTATACGAAAACGGTGGGTAGTCTGATACAATTTGGTATTTTAATATGATTACTGACGTGCATAAAGTCTTATTTTGATCGTCAGAGTAACGTGGTTACTGTTGAGTTATTGCTAACTTAATTTAAACCTTCAGTTTATATAAATAAGTATGGAATTAGATAGATTGTAGATTTCAACTACATTTATAAATATGTTCTTTAAAATTAGCCACGTATTTTGTACTACAGTACCTTTTGACTACTGATGAAATCAACTATTACGTACACACAGTATTGACAATGTAGGATAAAGGGAACTGTGCTAAAACATGGAAAGACATTGACACTTCTGATAAGAAAAAGCTAATGGGCTAAATGACCAAATAATACTCCACTTTTAAGATAAGCTTTTTTGTGGTATACACTTTGTAACATTCCTGTCCTAGGGGTATATTATGGCTCAATCATCACTACATCACGTCTATCATCGTACCCAACACGCGCACCGTGTTCCCCGGGCATGACGTCTGTCACGACTGTCAACGTGGCGTGATGCTCGAGACACACAGAGACAACCAGAGCACAGCCAATACACTACACACTTTAATAAGTTCTTATTATTTTTTTAATTATATATCTATGGATAGAGTAATTATATTAATAGTGACGCAATAAAACAAAATTATGAAATGTAAATGAGAGTCGGTGAAAATTTTAACTTCCGCGCTAAAAACGCTTTCAAACCTAACGACGCCAGTTGGCTGGAGGATTTTAAGTACTTCAGTGTTGGCCTTCCAACTTTTCTCGATTCTATGAAAATTTTTCCTACCACCTATTAGTAGAGAGTTTTTTTTTAAATCACTTTTATTCACCTGATTCTTTTAAAATAAAAGCTTAGTTTGATAGTTATAAGTTTAACTTGAGAATATTTTTCATATTTTTAGTTGATTGACACTTCTTTAAACAGTAGTGACTATAGAAAACACCTTCCGTGACTTTTCACTACAAAATCGTAGTTCAAGAACAAACTCGTGGGTGTCGTTGACCACCTCGGTGATCCCACCGCTCGTTTGCCACTTATTGTATAATAAACTATCATCCATAATTATCATTGAAAAACAAATTATAAGTATTTGAAACCTAGGACATGAAAGTTTAATTCAATATTAAATTATCAGTGGGGTTGCCAAGTATGCTACGAAGCGATTCTATAGCGAACGTCAAAAATGTATGAAACTGACAATGACGTTTGATATCTCACATGACAAGCACATGCCTTATCGAATGTCAATGTCAGTTTTGTACATTTTTGTCGATTTCATCAGCGATATCGCCAATTAAAAGATACTTTGAGTAACCCACCAGATTGATTAAAATAGCTCTTGTTTTAACCCCGAGCTATTATCTTTAAAATTGAGAAATCATTAAAGGAAGGTCGGTGTAAATTGAGGTAATTTACCAGAGTCCACTTATTAGACTAATTTTGCTTATTAGAGGATCATTTGTGTTGTAACTCGATATTTTAGCTCAATTATTTAATAAAGAGATATTTTGTATAAACATTTTTTTTACAGACTGTAGCAGTTTATCTATACTAATATTATAAAGAGAGAAATTTTGTATTTTTGTATGTATTGAAATAACTCAAAAACTACAAGGCTGAATTCAAAAATTCTTTCACCGTTAGAAAGCTACATTATCCCCGTATAATAGGCTATATTTTTTTTAATTCCGCGGAGACGAAGTCGCGAGCAACAGCTAGTATAAGATTTCTGCAAGTATTTGAATGTTAGTACGTCGGTTTTTTTTAAATAGTTAAAAAGTCACGGTTAAATATAGAGTTTGTGTTTGATTAGACCATATACGAATTTACACTAATAATGAAACTACAATACGTTAAATTAAATACGAAAAAGAACCTAGGGGTTACCCAACGTATTGTACATTCGCTACAAAGCGATTCTATAGCGAACGTCCAAAAAGTATGAAACAATGACGTTTGATATCTCACACGTGACAATCACATGACTTATGGAATGTCAATGTCAGTTCCGTACAATTTTGTTGATTCCGTCAGCGATATCGCGGATCGAAAAGTACTTTGCGTAGCCCTGCTTTACATTATAGGAATTAAGTGAAGGTTATTTTTAACCGAATTTTAACATTATGTTAGTACAGGAATTACGCAGCGAGTTCTGATTAGATTTACGTGATTTTTTGTTTGATGCATAAACCTGCCATTTGTTGTTTTTTTACATACAGAAAAGAAGTGTCCGGTAGTTTTTCAGTTACTTCAGTTATATAAAAAACTGCTTTTTTGAACAGTCTACTGATTTTTAGTTCAATAATAAATAACATTGATTATTCATACAAAAGAAAAATACTTTTCCTTTTATCTCAAATCTTTTATTTTTCTTTAGTATTCAGTAGATAAACGTTGTATAATAATTTGAACAAAACACTGATTTTTTATGTCCTTTTGTTAGATTTTACGACACCCAATGGATAAGACGTAAAACTTTTTTGCATAAAGAACTAAACTATACTTATTCTATGTTCGACGGATGAGTGAACAAAAATTACATTAACCATCTATTTATGAGGTGAAAATAATAAAATTAAATGCAGATTTTCTGGAATTGGTTAATATTTGGCTCCAAAACTTACTTACTGAAGTTATTATTTATTCTTAAACTAGCGACCCGCCTCGGCTTCGCACGGGTGCAAAACTGATACTAAATATACTACAGAAAAACTGTGAATATTGTATATAACAGCCATACTAACAGTAATGTAAGGATAAGGATAAGGATGAGTATTGTTAAGTACGAAGATATCATAATAATGCGACACTTTTTTTTCACGCAAAATACGCGCTAGTCGTGGAGTTGCGGAAAATGGAGCCCATCAAGGACCGAACTACACAAGGCAACACAATGCGACACTTTGGATGGATGAATATATGTATGGATAAATGTTTGTTGAACGGACCTTGATTAAATTTTACACAGACGTAGCACATAATCTTCAAGAACACATAGGCATTAAAGT
>QDHC01000453.1:81343-95644 GCA_013186455.1 Papilio dardanus tibullus | reverse complement strand
ATTAAAAGTGTACAAATATTACCTTCATGTATATTAAAAAAATCATAACAAATTATTAATACAGACAAAACTCTTTCTTTTCAAGATTTCTCAATTTTTATGATAGTGAAATGTAGTAACAATTTTAGCATTTATAGCTTAATTAAGTATTCACGCTTGTAGGCAAATATTAAGGCTTCGCAAGGGTACAAATCGGTATAATGCTGATACTAAATAGTGCAGCGCTTGCAATGTAAACGCTAAGAATGTATTAATTTCCGACATCATATTAAAAACCTCTAAATGATCAGTGTTACTCTACTATATTGAATGAAAACCTTCCTTATGAATCACTCTATCTATTAAAAAAACCGCATCAAAATCAGTTGCATAGTGTTAAAGATTCAAGCATATAGGGACAAATATAAAAAAGCGTTATTGTTTTATACTATGTAAGGATAAGAATTGTGTAATATGTGTTATATTACGTAGTTAAGAAATCTCAATTTACACGTACGCGCATATTAATGCTCTATATAGTAGCTTAATGTAACATGGCGGCCACTCAGTGCGGGAGCCAGATGGGAATTATGTTCCAAGCTTCCCCATTCCACAATATTACTATTAAAACCTAATGGATATATACAATAATGTCTAATTTCTAATTTTAAAAGTGACTGAATAAGTTGTTAAGTAAAATAACAAACGAAAGGTTTTTATACTACTTACAAATTTTAAAACTGCTTCAAAATATAATAAACAATGTGTTTTATAAGATACTAGATATTGCTCGCGACATCGTTCGTGTGAAATTAAAGCCTATGTTACTCGAGGATAATGTAGCTTTCTAACGGTGAAAGAATTTTTGAAATCGGAACAGTAGTTTTTGAGTTAATTCAATAAACATAAAAGCAAAGTTGCTCTATTTATGATATTAGTATCGATTTCTTAACGTTTCTGTAAATAATTCGTTATATAATTTAACATTGTTTCCACAATAAATACTAAATTACACAAATCATTTACAAGAAATAAATATTATCTCTACTAAAATTATAAAGAGAGAAACTTTATATTTTTGTATGTATTTAAATAACTCAAAAGCTACTGGGCCGATTTCAAAATTCTTTCACCATTAGAAAGCTACGTTATCGCGGAGTAACATAGGCTATATTATTTAATTCTACGCGGACGAAGTCACGAATAACATCATTTTAATTATAAATGGATACGAGGTCACCACAAAAATAGCAAGATGGTTCCGATAACAAATTAAGTTTACGACATAATTTTAATACGGAACAAAATAATGTATCAGTTAATAAATGTAACCATTACTAGGCAACAAAACCTCCCTTGTTTTGTAAACGGTACACAAGCCGGATTAAATCAGACAGAAGTAAATTGAGAATTTTTCGTACCGTGAAATGAGCGGAAAGGACATTTTTCTCTGTTGAAATAAAAAGAAGGGATCAAAAGAGAGAAAAGTAAATAACTTTTACATTGGGATCTGTGACTACTTTATTTAAAAGTAAATGGAATGGAAAATAAATATACTGTCCTTGAGTGCTTTAATATCTTATTGTCTACTATCTCTATGCTCAATAAAGCATATCCGTAAAATTAATTAAAAGTAATGTAAAATACATTAGTCCTATGAAGTGTTTTAAATGTCTATATCTATACTAAATATTATAAAGAGAGAAACTTTGTATGTATTGAAATAACTCAGAAACTACAGGACCGATTTCAAAAATTCTTTCGCCATTAGAAACCTACATTATCCCCGAGTAACATAGGCTATATTATTAAATTTCACGCGGACGAAGTCGCGCACAATAGCTAGTTATAAATATATCGAATTTCGATTGACAACCCTGATTTGAACGATCGCAGCAAATGTTATTACCATACGAGTCGATGTAACTATTTGCAAACAAAACGCTGAAATGAGTTTGGCTAGCGGCGGACGTCGAACGGTGTTCAATGCACAGGGGTTTAGTAGTAGGGGGGTATGAGCAGATAATTTATGGAGCGTTTCGGAAGACTGTTTTAGGTATTGACACACAATCAACGTGTGATGAGTCTCTGTGCTCCACGCTTAGCGCCGTAATAGTGTTTATGGTTTGAGCGACGCCTATTAGCGTCGATGATTTTCGTGTTTTGATACTGTTTATTAAGTATGATATTGTAGAATAAATTAAAGTAGAATGCTTAATAAATGTTACATAGCAAAACTAATCCGTTTAAAGCTAGCTGTTGCTCGTGACTTCGTCAGCGATGAATTTAATATAGCCTATGTTAGTCGGGAATAATATAGCTTTCTAAAAGTTATATAATTTTTGAAATCGGACCAGTAATTCTTGAATTATTTCAATACATGCCTGGCACAGCTGCACTGTGGAATGGTCTGTCCTCGGCGGTATTTCCAAACCGCTACGACTTAGGGTCCTTCAAGAAGCGAGCTTATCACCTCCTCAAAGGCCGGCAACGCATTTGTGGTTCCTCTGGTATTGCAGATGTCCATGGGCGTCGATGATCACCTCGGTGTTCCCGCTGCTCGTTTGCCCCCTTATCTTATAAAAAAAATCATATTTAATACATTAGTACAGTTATTACTATGTCTAAGCAAGTTTAACATATTTAATGACAGTTTCAACCGCGTTAATAAAAAAGGATAGAATAGATAGGAAATAGATAGGCTTGCTTCTTGAAGGGCCCTAAGTCGTAGCGGTTTGGAAATACCGCCGAGGACAGACCATTCCACAAAACGGCAATGCGGGGCAGAAAGTTCCGCGAAAACCGCACGGTTGTGAATTGCCAGGCATCCAAATCCCTAATGTTACTGGTCTAGAGAAGCTTCTTTGACTAAAGAATCATTTAATTATATCAATACGTCAAGGTAAGTGTAGTAAATATATAAAAAAACAATCACAAGGAAGTGTGAAGCTGTTACAATAACACAAACATGGATTACTCCGGCATCGAATCACAGAGGAGTACCGCGTAGCTGGCGTGCTGTGTAATCGTGCGTACTGCAACCGCTTTTTGCTACAGTTATTTTACTATGTTGTGCTCTATGTGTACCACTTTGATATTAACTATGCAGATCATAAGAACTATAGGCACTGATGTTATTAATCCGAGTACTTATAATTGTTGAATTTTTAAGAACGTCTTTTTGTCAGACGCGTTTGTTAAATACTCCTAATTGTTTTTGCACATATTTATATTGCTCTAGATTTCATCTAAATGCGTAACTTAAAATAATTTATTCCAATTTAGAAAAGTACATTTTTTTTATTAATCACCTAAGGCTTATGGATAGCTCATACAACTTTACACGCGCATCATTATTAAAAGCTATTTCATACTATTTCGTAAATAAATTGAAACAAGTAACTAGTATCAAGTAATAAAAAATAATCTCTGTAACAGAACATTGTAACTTCTAATATAGTCTACTTTGAATATAATCTTGCGGGTAGATTGGAATCGTCGGTCCCTGCCCCTACGTAGGCCCGCGGGAAATACCGGAATAGTTCCTTGTTTAATTTACAACAGTTGCCGGTTTATAGTACCACTACGATATAGATAAGAATAACTTTAATCTCTGCTAATACGGACATTATAGTGGTTCAATTTTTAAGACAAATTGCTATAGAACAAAGAAGTATGAACAAATATCCTTTAGTACCACTACGATCCTTAGTATAAAACAATAACGCTTTTTTATGTTTGTCCCTATATATACTTTAATCTTTTAAACTACGCAATGGATTTTGATGCGGTTTTTTTAATAGATAGAGTGATTCATAAGTAAGGTTCTCATGTATAATACATTCACAATATAGTAGAGTAACACTGATAATTTAGAGGTTTTTAATATGATGTCGTAAATTAACACATTTTTAGCGCTTACATTGCAAACGCTGCAGTATTTAGTATCAGTATTATACCGATTTGCACCCGTGCGAAGCCGGGGCGGGTCGCTAGTATTGACTATATAAAATAAATAGAAACACATAATCATGCATAGAACGCGGTTGCCGCGGGCTCATAGCTTATACAAATATAAGTTCCGCTGTGCAAATACAAGTTGACGAATGTGTTATGAGACCGCATTGTAAATTGAAATTGTACACCGCAGGAGCGTTACTCAATGTACATACGTTACAAAGCGATTCGATAGCGAACATCACAAATTTATTGAACAATAACGTTCGATATCTCACACGTGACAAGCACATGACTTATCGAATGTCATTATCAGTTTTATAGATTTTTTTATATATTTTAAAGTGGCAAATGAGCAAGCGCCACCTGGATTGGCTAAATTAGCGAAGCAACCGCTGCCCATAGATATGTAGCGTTGCCTACCCCTAATATACGGAGGATGAGACGCACAACAAGAGGGTAATTCCTCTTCCTATAGGTCCCCTCCGCCGCCATATCCACTTTCCCCTTTCCATCATTTCCGTAAAAGAAATGGTACGTATAAACTAGAGCTTTACTACGATCCCACCTGCTGATAGACAGGTGATGCGGTCGTAAGATGTTTCGCACTATTAACATCGATAGCTTTATATAAGTTTATTATGTTAAAAAAATGTACAGGATCCCCAAAAATAAAGCCCCCCGAAAGTCCGAATCTCAATTGACAACAAACGGAGGTGGTTGGATAAGTCATTTAATCCACGTTAATCGTCACCACATTAAATCCGTACAATAAAACAATAGTGTGCACGTACATCGCACAGAGCCATCTAGTATAAAAATATGAAAACATAATAATATTAATTTAATTTATTTGTCGTACCATTCTAGACTTTAACAAAAATAGGAAAAAGTGTAATAAAATTTTCTATAAAAAACAAAATATTTAAAAATACATTTATGACAAAATGAAAAAAGAAGAATGAATAAAAGAATGACAATAAATAAAATTCAAAAAATTAAAAAAGTAAAAAAGACGTGCGGCGAGCAAGGAGTTGGCCTGTAGTGGCCAGTGCTTACCGCAGCAAACATTAGGTTATTAAATGCCTGTTCAACCTACTCTCGAAGGCACTGATAAATGATAGTCTTTTTCCTCCCTTGTTTATTTGCATACCAAAGTGTCCCTTATTTAGTGTATCAAATATTAGGTTAAATAAGGACGTTATTATCAAAAAGAGTTGGGTAAAGTATTAACCAATTATCTCGAGACCTTCACAATGTGTGGTTTGAAATTAATATTCCCCAACCTTTTTCCAGTTTAAAAAGGGATAATATACGGGTTAATTCACAATTTATTGTATTTCGCCTGAAGCGAGGGCGCTAAAATGTTGCTTAAGTGAATATTATTTGCTTTTCAGAAATTATACGGCATTATTTAAAGACGTCTGTTTTTACATGTTTATAAACAAAAAAATACCAAAATTCTCATGCAGATATAATAGTAAATATGCTATATCCTAATGAAGTCACTAAATAAATTGAGATGTATGTTTTGTTGCTCAGATAAAACTCAAAAATAAATAAATAAATAAAATGGAGAGTATTTATGTTGTATTTTATTTTCCAAGCGCACATGCGTGCCTTAAGTATAGTAAATATAGGTAAATTATACTCAGTTCTTTAATACTTATGAATAGCTTACTCAGTAAAACATAATCCTACGCATACAAATAACTGATTTAAAAAATAATACATTTTATCTAGAAACGAAATATTATTCTGATTAAAAACGATTTGATAATACCATACCAGCTACGTAACAATGAAATACCTTGCACTCGATTTTAATGCCTAACAAAAGCCTGCAATGCGTTGGGATTTTCAACAAGCAGAGACTACATTTCATACAAAATTGCGAATAGTCTGCGCCCGTGTGCATTGCGACGGCTATTTTTAGTGGGGTAACGCACACATAAGTAGATCGGGGCAGTAAAATGCTGCTTTTTGGTGCATCATATTTATGGCGCCATATACATTTGAGCGTATTCTTAAATTTAATGACTCGTAAGTTTGTTACTTTAAACTGCATCAAGTTAATTTTATTGTACTATAGTTACAGTTAAAATTATCTTAATAATATTATCAGTTAATCTTTAGATTTTACTTATTTTAAAAATCCTGTAGCGTACTCATTTACCATAATTTATCAATTCATTTAAACTAATACAATTCAAAGTAAAAGCTTTCAACCAACAAACAGGACATCAAATGAAACTGTCTACGTAAACAAAATGTCAGCAGGACGGCCATTAGCTAACAAACAAACATTTCCCTTCCTGAAGGCATAATACTCTCTCCATCCGTTGGGAGTAAAAAATATCAGCGGCATTTTATTGGTCCAGAGTACTGCGGTCGTGGACTGCGTGAGGTTTTAGGCTTACGTTGGCGTACCCGAGTACGAGATAATGGCCCCACTGAATAGATTTTTTTTTGTGTTTCCATTCCATTACCGGATGACCTTTTAACATTATTTATCTTGGAGACTCGATTTGAGACAGTAATTATGTAGGTTTGAATCGTAAGGATAATATTTACAATAATATTTTTACTATTTTATTATCTTCACCAATATTCAATTATATTTAGTACTAGCTTTCACAGGCGACTTCGTCTGCGGGGAACTAAAAAAACTTCGTAGGCAAGTAGCTTGTGGATTGTTTCAGACTTTTCTTTACATCTGTGCATTATAGAGATCCGTTTAGCTATACTAAGGACCCCTTTAAACAAACATCCATAAATTACTACTAAGTTTTATATTTATAATATTACAATAGTTAGAAGTAAGATGTTTTTCAAAATAATTTTAAATTTTCATAGATACAAAATATTATATATTCCTTTGTAATCTAAGCTTCTAGTAGACTCAATTACAATACGATCAAAGATATATTATATTATAGATGGAACATTCGAAACCTAAAAGTGAGGCATTTTCGTTGACCTCTGGAGGTCTCCAGTAGGAAAATTTCCCACAGTCTTATCCTTTACATTTGCCGACATAAAAAGTCGAGCCAATGTAACCTAATCTCTCATATTTTAATTTTAATTCATAGTGTTTAATAAAGTTTATATTTTATATTTATTATTTTTAAAAATTAAAAAAAAAAAACATTTTTCCCAAACTTGGGCAAAGCACGATATTTTTTTTTATATTATAAAGTGGCAAACGAGCAAGCGGCCACCTGAACTCGCTGAAATAGCGAAGCGACCGCTGCCCATAGACATCTACAATTGCAGATGCGTTGCCTCCCCTAATCTTCAGAGGAGAAGACGCACAGCAAGAAGATAATTCCTCTCCCTATGCGTCCCCTCCCCCGGAAAAAATCCAAACAAACTGGTAAACATTTGATTTTTTTATAATTTCTTACACCGCATATTGCTGTCAAACTACTATGGAGCGCTCCCTCTATGTATAATATGTCTTTGAATAGGATATTGTAAATTCAAAGGTCTCTATAGTATTTATTAGTGTATTGTAGTGATTGCATGTTACGTTTACACTGTTTGTGTAACTAACAGGGACATCTGAGGACAGCATGCATTCAGTATTAACAGGACCGTGTCTACAATGTCAACATACATGGAATTGCACATAGCTTTGTCTATTTGTATTCTAGGACAGCATTTAATTACAGTGTCTTCTGTGTAATGTAAGCACATCTTGGAATATTAACAAACTTGATGTCCGCGACTACGTCCGCGTGGATTTAAAAAAATATGATTAAATTATGTTGCACATATCGCCGAAGAAATTCAAAGATATGTGTATTCACGAAAAATACGCGCTAGTCGTGGAGTTGCGGAAAATGGAGGCCATCATGGGTCGAACTAAACCTTTAAGTATCTAAAAACCACTGAAGTCTGATATGTGTAAACTCGTCAAGGGTTCAAGAAACACATTCATGAAGACAGCATTACATGTCTTAAAAGATGACCAAGACGGCATTGTTGAAACCATTTATACCACAGTAAAATTCAAAATTAAATTGAAACCGTGTCTTTCTTACATAGGAATAATTTAACCGATTTTTAGTCACTTCATTTCCATAAAATCATGACTTTTAATCGCTTATAATTAGTTTAAAATCATGTCTAACTTCAAGTAGACTTGAACTCAAGTCGTGTTTACTAGAATTTATTCGTTCGCAAGTCAATTTTACTCAAGTGTTCGAAGCAATAAAACTCGAATCCATTCCAATTTATTTAAGCGTTTGACTGGATAAAACACGAACGAACGCACGTATATTATCTTAGTAGGTAATTGATTTATGTATGGCTATTAATAGATCGATTTCTTAATAAAAGGCTTAAGAAAATATAGGCACGTGTTAATTAAAAATGCCGAACTCATTGAGTTTTTCAAATTAATGCAAACCTTTTATTTAATGAAATAGAATTTTTAATAAAGAAAATAATAACAGAATTACTCGGAGGCAAAAAGAATCGAAGTTGGCATTTAAATAAAAAAGACATAGCGTTTTTTTTTAAGAATTTACATTGTACGCTCCGACGCGACCGGCGCGCGGTTAATTGAAAAACTTTTTAGGGCCAAGACCGGAGAAGAACTTCCGAAGTATATTCGTCGAATCACAAATTGTTTTTGTTTGTTCGTCTGCGTTCGTCTGATTCTTTAGACGACGTTAACGCACTTTTTAATTTCGCTTTATACACATTTCTTTACAATAAGAATTCAAAATACTGTAGAATAGTTGCTAAATTAATAGTTCACTTGAAATCATATTGAGTTTGTTTGAGTTTAAGCTACGAATAATTTAGGGTGCATTGAAAATCAGCGTTGCGGAAACCCACAACATACACGTAATGACAAATCAGCTTAAATGAGAGGTAAACAAATATTTCATAAATAAATTGTTAGTAACTGGCATTATCAAATACATAACTGAATAATTATGCTACAATTATTGACATAATTGACTAATCAAAACGGCTATACCCAAGTATAGTTAGCCCAATTTCGGTACCGACTATTAAGCCCGCATTCACATGGATGTTTTTTTAATGATGTAAATGACTCTTGTGTCGTTCAGTCAGCGCTCAAAATCCAACGCTAATTCGATAAAAATTTAAAAGTGGCGCCGTGTAAATAGATCCATGGAAATGCATTTGTTCTCTTTCTATTTATAACTCCTAGGTTTTCGATGCTGTTTTATATTAAAAAATATAAAACAGTTTTAAATTTTTGCACTTTAAATTCCTAACGTGAACCTTAAATATGTCCGGGTGTTACGAAGCGGACGTGACACAAATTGAGTTTCTTTGAAAAAAAGATAGAAGATGTCGGATGCTAATAAAATATGTAATTCCGGTAGACAGTTTGCTTTTGACGAGAACTCGAGAAGTTTATGAATATTTCTACTGAGAATATTTTACTAATTTCACTTTATGTGTCTAAATCCAACGCTACGCGAAACCATTCTTCGGAGAGTTAGACTGGGTGGAATGATTCGTAGTCCTGCTCACACGCAAAATACGCGCTAGTCGTGGAGTTGCGGAAAAAGAGCCTTAACAACTAACTAACTAACAAACAAACTATGTGTCTAAAAAGATGTAAGCTTTTTATGCCTCTTTATGTATAATCCATGATCCAAAGATGAAGAACTTGGATTAGAAACACAATTTTTATTGTTGCAATTTACAATAATGTTATGTCATTTATAGCTCCCATTGATAGTTCAATAAAATGATTTAGTTTAAAAAAATACTGCTAAGATAGACTGTTAGAAAGATCAAAAATCGAAAGGAATAAAGAATGTCAAAGTTGTCAATAAAGCCTTGTTCACACCAGAATAGTATTTTAGTCGAGTAGGAAGCGACATTTCAGAAGTGCAGTTTCAGACCCGTCGGGGGTCCTTCATCAGGGTGAGTGGATTATCGGAGTATATTCGCGTTCGCGTCACGCCGGTCACAACGTGAGTTAAGTTGTTTAATTAATTAATGTATAATGTCTCAGGAAAGTTTCAATAAATTTATTAGAAATGCAGATTAGTAAATCCTTTGTTCAACTTCGGGATACTTGATACTTGCTACTTGTACAATAAATACTATCCTGGTGCATACAAGGCTTAAACCTGCTAAAAGCTGATTCGCGTAGACAGTCATCCAAATATAAAGCCAATTCCCTATTTCCAAATTCTAATTCAGAGACGTGTTGCGCGAGCCGCGTCACGCGTCCGTTCGTCCGGATGTTTATACATACATATTGAGCCTGAAATTCCATCAAAGCCTTATTTACAAAGCTCTTTATGTGAGCTTTTAGACTATTTTCCATCAATTCGACTATATAAATATGTAGTTTATGGGTAATTGTACAATATCGCTTAAGATGTAAGTGGTGTCTTTAAACGAGATCACCGTAGAATTTAGTGTTTAAGCGTTTAGTGTTTGACTTAACATGTAAGATGCTCTTAAATATTTGACTGGCGTTTGAAAATTGGGCTGTTAGAGATTTAATAAGGCATCTTTACGCATTTGTTTCACATTCAATTGTTATTTAACGTTAATTTTGTTAAGTAAAACATTAAAATTGATAATATTTGATTTTATTATTACTAAACAATTTTATCATCATCATCATCATCAGGTAATCGACGTCCACTGCTGAATGCAGGCTTCCTCAATCGACTGTTATAATGTCCGGTCAGCAATTTTATAGCAAAACAAATTGTTTAATTCAATTAAAATGATGCAAAACAAGTAATGCATTTATTTTGTTTTCCGTTTACCTTTATTAAGTTTCCATATACTTTTGTGTTCACAAATCTTGCCTTTAACATTTAAACCTTTCTTTGTGATAACAATTTTAATACAAAACAGTAAAAATAAGTTTTATCGAGTATATTTTAGTATCACGTAGAACTAGTCAGTCACTCGCGGATCAACAAATTCGGGACAAAATATTGTTCTGGCAGTTGTCCAATCGTATTTAATTTCTTCTGCGAGAGTGGCTCTTATTTTATTGTCAACCCAAAGTATATGTGTATTAAATGTAATTCTGTTAGTTTTTTACTGCCCCATTAATGTCGGAATAAGAATCTATTAACAAATATAAACAGTTATATAATAATTAGAAGTGTAAGAACTCAAGTTTACCTACTTACCGGGCCTTCGTAAGGGCAACAGGCGCATGTGTGCAAAAAGAATTTTGGCATCCCTTAAGCATTTTGAATAATCTTTTTTTGTTATAGGTGGTTGAAATAAAGCAAAGAACTGAACTTTTGTATTAATTTTTTATTTTTTTTTAGCCTCCTAAATATGGCGCCCGTGTGCATTGCACACTTTGCCTAAATGGTAACGGGGGCCCTGCTTATATAGAAAAAAAAATCCATATAAATAATTCATTCACAGAAGACAGGCGTCAAATGGAAAAAAAAATCGTGTTTCATCCGATGAGTGTGGTGCCGGAGGCCTTATTTTAGTCTACTTTCCTTTCCTATCCTTTTCCTATGAAGAAATGATGGGAAGAGGAAGTGGACTTGGCGGGTGAGGGGACGCACAGCAAGAGGATGCTCTTGCTGTGCGTCTCCAATTGGCCGCTTGCTCGTTTGCCACTTTATAATGTAAAAAAAAGTATGGTATATTGGCTATAGTCTGTGTTCTCTATGGGTGTCATCAAAGCTACATTATCCCTGAGTAATATAGACAATATTTTTTTTTAATTCCACGCAAACGAAGTCTCGAACAACTAGTAGTGATATATTTGAATTGAAATAGAAATGATAAGATTGTACATCATACTTTAAAGCTTTATTCCTTTGAGAACATAAGAGGATAATAGATTCAAGTCGTTGATTTACGAGAGCTACATTTTTAGTCACGTACCAAGTTAATGTACATGTCCGTATAACTCTAAATGTACTGGAACAGAATTTATAAGCGGTATATGAATTTAATTCCTTCTTTATGTACAATATTTAGTATTTGTTTTGATACTTTGGTTATGATCATAATATTTTTTTAGGTTTTATTTAGGACATTCAATAGGCCACTACAAAATGTGAAAATAAGACAAATAAGTTTTTCATCCTGTCTTTTAAAAACAAAATTAAGTTAAATATAAAAAATAAGTAGATTTCTAATTATGCTGGTAAAGCTTTTCAGTAAAAACAAACGAAACGGCCCAGTACGAAAAACTGGATTTAGTTTGAACCTAAATTGGCGTATTACGCTTTTCAAATGGATTAGATGAACACAGATTTATTTTGGTTGTCCAGCCCTTATCCTTACCTAGGGCCGACCCAGTTTTTTTGTTATATATTATAACGAAGCGATAGCTGCCATTAAAAAACTGAAATTGCAGATGCGTTACCTACCCTTAATCTACGCAGGAGGATGAATCCTCTTCCTATGCGTCCCCTCCCCCACTTTGCCATCCCATCATTTACTTATAAGAAGAAGATATGAAAGGAAAATTGATTAAAATTAGGCCTCTGAAACCACGCGCGTCAGACGTAACACGGAGTTGCTTCTATTTGACGCCTGTCTTCTGTGTGGTCGTGCTATTACAGCGGACGAGCCGGACAATTCGTATAACAGGATTAAGGTTTACTTCTCTCTATTGTCTTAAATCGATTATTGTATACTATTATCTTCGCCCGTATTTTACTACGAAGCTATTTATTCTCAGGAAGCGTGATGTAATGACTTAGTAGACAGTTTAATTTATTGTTAATTACAACAGTAATATGCCGGGAGTTTATCAAAGGAGTTACAATTAACTTTATTACTTTGTTATGTATCTAGTTTAAAATCTTGTTATAATTAATTTTGAATGTTTAAATTACTTAAAGTTATAAAACAAAGTTAACAATTAAGTCAAACACTTCATGACAGCGTTTGAGTGATATAATGCACATAAGCGATTATCGGCCGAATGTTAAAAGCCACTTAAATTTAAGCATCGCTTAAAGTCTAAGTGGTGACAAAACGAGATCGCCGTAGAATTTGTAGTTTAAGCTTGGACATTAACATGTAAGACGCACTTAAATAGCATTTATGATTTTAAATTATTATCATATTTTTCAATTCTGATTTTGTTCCGTTAGAATTTATTAGTATAGGGTGACAATATTAAATTCATGTTATAATAGGACTAGTGACCCGCCCCAGCTTCGTACGGGTGCAATGCAACATATAAGTTATTAGACATATAAACCGTCCTGTTTAATCACTCTATTAAAAGAACGCATCAAAATCCATTGCGTAGTTTTAAAGATTTAAGCATACATAGGGATATAGGGGCAAAGAAAGCGACTTTGTATTATACTACGTATTCACGCATAATACGCGCTAGTCGTAGAGTTGCGGAAAATGGAGCCCATCATGGTACGAACCTTCCCTTACCTTATACTATTTTTTTATCAAAGCGAATTTTCCCGCAGGTAGACGCAACATATCGTCTTAAATTTAAATTACAAAATGTTACAAAGTATCGATTTGTCACATAAATTCCGAATAGGAAACTTGATCTCAAAACTCCATTAACATTTTCAATTTGCTAAAACAATTTAAAGTCTCGCATGAACTATTCACAATCACGTCGTCTCAAACTCGATTAAAACTAAAGTGATTTGTACAAAAGCCGAAGGAACTGAGGCTAATAAACGTCGCCGTCTATCGGTTGCGGTTTGTATCGAAGATAAGGCTACATATCACACAGAAACGGTAAATGGGGATAAGCTAAATGTTCCGTACAAACCGCAGGCGAGTGTGCATTGGACAGGCGGTGTGAGCGAGGCCTGAGGATTGGTATCGGGCCGTGTGCGGTCAACCGGGAAATCCGGTCGCCCGTTCATATTCAGCCTTTATTGTGATTGACGCTGCTCTTTGAGACGATCGGAGGGAATCGGTTTGCGGAGCTTGATGTTTTGAACGATTTGCTTCGGTAAATGTTGAAATGTACGAATGCGTCTAGAAACGTTTGCTACATTTATTTATTTATTTAAAAGTTTTAGACGCGTTTTGATATAATGTATTTTTTTTTTGTGATAATAAATATAAAATAATGATATCAACAATACTAGCAGATAAAATAATTAGAAAATCAACAAATACATTTTTAAAATTGTTTCGAATGTCTTTCATATTTTAGCGCTGCAATTGAGAAATAAAGTACCTAAAAATTAAAAGGAGTTATTTAAATTTAACTGAACTTTATACAGTTTTACTTGGAAAAACGAGAGTCCAAGGGATATTTGTCTCGCTTATCGAGATTTCTCGCTTGTCGAGGTTCGACTGTATTTAGATTGTGTTAAATGTTCGTTGTTTAATATCTTTGAAGATCGTAATTGTAAATCGTGTAATAAATTG
>QDHC01000453.1:41018-64332 GCA_013186455.1 Papilio dardanus tibullus | reverse complement strand
CCGAGTTTCACGCCTATCCAAGTTCGACTGTATTTAGTGTTACCGTTTGAAGCCGGGTCGCTAGTTTAAAAAATATGTATTTAATATTCTCCTATTCGAAACATTTAAATACAAATATCAACGAGTAAGTTAAATAAACATGAAAAGAATTAGGATGGGGGAGTGCGCTGTTTTTTAAATCACCTCCAGACAAAATGGAATTAAACTTCACAGTACAATGAAGCAGGGTGACAATTGACAGAAATCGCGAACTCATTTAGCTTTTATGTCCTTAATTTGCTCCGCTTACTGAAGAATGGAGGGAAAAAAAGAACATTTCCTCTTTGTTGCTTCAGCCCAGTCGTGGAAAGAGAAAGTTATAGAAATGGCAATAGCGTATACGGTAGAGGGACACAAAATCCTTAGACTACGTTATAAATATGTTGTGTCTGCATCACTTTACGGTTTTAAACCAATAATATCATGTCTTAAGTCTTTGGCTGGGATGTATGAAAAATAAGTTCACCGAAAATACGCTTGGAGTGCAAAAATACTATATGATACGTCACATTTGCTTGGGTCATATTTCTGGAAATAAACAAAATCGTATACGAAGAAAGGGACCAAAGATCTATGTCACTGTCTTTGTCACGTTACATATATTTTGTATAAATGTGTCTCAGTCGCCGTCAGAATGACTTATGTGATGTCATATCTGATTCTTTTAATCTATGAGCCCAGTGAATTTATTAATTGTCTACGAGGGTTATGGTGTACGAAGTTTTGAAATCAACGGACTTCCTTATGTGTTTACTGTATACATTTTGTACAAGTCATATTTCGTGGTTTCGTGTCTCGTGGGAACGTATGCATGTTTTAGATTATACCAAGTGTAAATTGCTTACAGTAACTTTAAGTAAGGACGTCTCTTACTTAAATTAAATGTTACTATGTTGGATTCAAGGCCCTTAAAAATTCTATCTATCTATCCGAAAAAGGCTAATACCGAAAAAAGGATCTAATACCGAAAAAGGCTTGCACTTTAAAACTTTCTAAAATGCCGAGCGGACGGAGTTGCGGGCGTTAGCTAGCATTGTTTTAAACAGAATTTTTTAACTTATAAAATGACTGTATAATAAATAGTAGATAATTGATTGATGCTGTAGGCGAACATGTTCCAAATAATAACGTATGAATTGTATATAATATAGCCTATGTAACTCGGGGATAATGTAGCTTTCTAATGGTGAAAGAATTATTGAAATCGGCCCAGTAGTTCTTGAGTTATTTCAATACATATAAAAATAGATAAATAGTTTCTCTCTTTAAATATTGGTAAAGATATATTAAACTTACTCATGTCATCTTTCCCAAGCTATAAATTTCAAATGAAAAATACCATCAGTATAAAATCCGACGCGTAGTAATCGTAGTATTCGATGTATTCAGTATGGGCAGTGGGTGTCCGCTGCGGACGCGCGGCTCCAAAGATTGCAAGATTTATGAGCTCACTCTATGTTCATAATCTACGCGTTAGGTTTGTAAACACCAGATATATAAATCTCCACTTCGAAGTGAATAGAAAATGATGACGTTATCTTTTTATTATTTACTAGATGTTCTGCGCGACTTCGTCTGCGTGGAATTAAATAATATAGCCTATGTTACTCGGGGGTAATATAGCTTTTTAATGGCGAACAAATTTTTTAAATCGGTGCAATAGTTCTTAAGTTATTTCAATACAAACAAAAATACAAAAAATCAAAAATACAAAGTTTCTCTCTTTATATTATTAGTATAGATTGAATCTATCGTTAGAGATTTTATGAGATGTTTTACCCGCTTTTTAAGCCCGTGTGAATGGGTCAACGCTTTTGCAACGCGCGCTAAAAAGCGTTGAGGTAAAACAAATGCTTCCATGTTATTGTTCACATAGCGCTTTTGAATTTTTATCGCTCAGCGTTGTTTTTGAGCGCTGGAAAAACGAAACAAGAGTGATTTTATTAGCGAAGGCGTTAAAAACGCTGACGTTAAAAAACCGTCCGTGTGAATGCAGGCTAAATGTTTGACAAAAAATTTTATGTACAATATTTATTGTTTCTTAAGTGGTGTATAAGTAAGGCAGCCTAAGTTAGGGTACTAGGATTTAGTCAACCACACAAGCGGGTAAGTATTGGTCGACTTCACACACGTATTTTTGCATTCTATTTATTTTTATGTTAATTTGTTATGTTTTTATTGTGTACAAAATAAAATAAATAAATATTTGAATTTCTTCTAAATTATTCGCGTTAAAAAAGTGAATAGAATAAATTCATCACGAAAACTGTAGACTTTTCAACTGTATTTTTCTGCCTATTTCTTTATTCTACATAATTTTTCCCTAAGCATTTACTTTCATCTATCTTCCACACCAAAATAACATCGCTAAAATTCTACATGTTTATACACGCGTCACAATTCCGTGAGAAATCGCTTCTTCCTTTTCTTAACCAACGTGCAAGTTAGATCGTAAATTTTGTTAGTAGATACGTATATCATGTTCCCGCATGCATTGAGCTGCTGTATAAAGATGAATTTATTATTGCACTAACTTTGGTCGTATATCTTTTAACATCAATGAAGTTGAAGTGTGAATTTCTGATGTTTTAGCTTAGTTCTTTTGTTATCTTAAATTTTTTGACATTGAAATATTCTAACTATGAGGAATCTAAATATTAAAAAAAACATAATTTAAATCAAGACGGATCCTGAACCTAGTATACCAGACCAAATTAGACATCCTTTTTTGTAATATGTATATTTTTCACTTAAATAAACGTTTTTATTTTTTTTTTATATTTGTAATCTACAGTAATATTTATTTTATGATAAAATTAAAAAAAATCGTAAATAAGGGATCGAAGTGTGAAAAGAAGAAAATGAAAATCTTTTCCTTAGGCTTGGTTATATTGAAATTTTTATTAAAGAAATTCCCTAACAGAATAGAGCCTGTAAAAGTGGAAGTTATTATTTCATTAGTGTCGAGTTTCGACGAAAAAGCTAAGACCCCTAGCCCAGACTCGTAATTTCCAGTAAATGTTACTCTTTTACTTAATAATTCGAAGCTTTTCTTTCAAATAGTTCTACGTTTTAAATACCTTACAATTGGGTCGAATATTTATAGTTATTAACACTAAACCAAATATCAAAACATCTCATGCCCCTTTGATGCTCTCCTGGTACCCAAAGTATCTTTCAATTGGCGATATTGCTGATGGAATGGACAAAAAAATATATGAAACTGATAATGAATGACATTCGATACGTCATGTGCTTGTCACTTGTGAGATATCGAACGTCATTGTCAGTTCCATACATTTTTGATATTCGCTATCGAATCGCTTTGTAACGTATGTACTTTAGGTAACCTCCTTGACCCACCTATAAGGACTCTTCTATATTTTATACGCATACATCAGCACCAGTTTCAAATGCTTATATTACCACCTTTGTTGTTTATTGTCCTAATCTAGCTAGTAAAATCCGTCTATGACGAACCAACGCCTTATTCCGTAAAATCAAAGTGGCATTGAATGTGTTAAGTTCTTTTACAATCGTTCGCCTTATAATGTAACCTTATTTTTTCTTAAATCCGTGAAAAATCGCCTGCGGTATTGTGGGTGTTGCCATAGCAACTGAGTAGGGAAATTCCAGAGACTAACATCAGAGCTTTTGCGATAAATTAAATAAATCCCTCGGGGCGACTTATGTAAGGCTTTTAGAACAAATGACAAATTTCCTACTGTCCTTATTACTTCTGATATTTTTTTCTTTTGTACTTAATAATAATTTTGTGGAGACAAATGTGACATTAGATTTCCATTGTCAAAACCATACAGAAACATTAATATTTGTTTCAGTTAAAACAATTAAATCGATGACAATAAAAAACAAATTGATACCGTGTTTTCCAAATGGGAACAAGGACAATGCACCTTTTGATATCAATTTAGTCATATAACTTAAGAAATATGCAAATCACCTAATAGAAAAACGTAATGAGAATTACCGCTAAGCCTACATTCACACATTTTTCAAAGCGAACTAAAAAGCGTTGAGATAGAACAAATGCTTCCATGTATCTGTTCAGACGGAGGCGCTTTTAAATCACAATCCCGCAGCATTGCATTTTAAACGATGGACAAACGAAATAAGGTTAATTTTACAATGTTCGTAATGAGATGAGCGTTAAAAAAGCGTTTGGTACTTTGTAAAATACTAACAAAATAAGTAACAATCCTATCTTTGTATTATTCTGTCTAAAGCGTTGAAGGTACCTTTACCAATTTACATACCATCCAATTTGTAGACGTAAACAATTTGACTGTCAAATCTAAGATTGCCCGAGCGTGCATACACTGTAACAGTCAGTAAACAATTAGTCGTATCGTAGTGCAATTGAACGGAACATTTCGATTTGTCCAATTAACAAATTGGCCTATTCAATCAATCCCTCAAGTGTACTAAGTTACCTAAAGTAACAATTAACTATAGATATGGAAAACACTAACTTATACAAGTCAACAACAGTATACTCTTTAAATAATACGTTATTTTACATTATAAAGTGGCAAACGAGAAAGTGACACCTGCATTCGCTGAATTAACGAAGCGACCGCTGCCCATAGACATCTGCAATTGCAGATGCGTTGCCTACCCTTAGTTTACTGAGGAGGAGACGCACAGCAAGAGGATAATTCCTCCTCTTTTGTGTCCCTTCCCCAGCCATATCCACTTCCCCTTCCCAGCATTTCCTTATCAGAAAAGGATAGGAAGGGAAAGTGTTCCTGGAGATGATGATGAAGAGTAAACTGAAAAATTAAAAATAGATTGTTAGATTGTGTAATGTTTACCACTAAGCACACAATAGGTTTAAGATTCAAGAAACGAACAAACATACACAACATCTTACATAAACACTAAAGAAAACTATTTCCTTAAAAAAATATGACTGGGTTTCCATTGACAGAACATGTTTATAAAACACATTAACTCAGTAGTTCCAAAAAAAACGTCAAAGTTTATACCAATGTTTCTAACCCAAATCTACGCCATTATAACTTGAAATATTAACCAAAGATATCAAATATAAGAGAGTAAGGATTACTGGATGTGCTGAATCATATAACTAAACATCTTATCAAGTAACGCTTCATTAGGTTTTCTATCAACGTACGCTTATATAACGACCAACATAAATAAATGTTCAGAAGAAATGAGCTTTGGAAATCTTCCACAGTAAATAGCCGGCCACTACGATTCGGTAATGCGGTATGAATTATTTCTCACGATTCTCGTTTCCTTAATACGGATTTCGTTTGATATAGAAAGTTATGTATTCCTAGTCAAATATTCACTTAAATTCACAATTCAAAGCAACAAATGTATTTTTATGCTTTTTGTAAATAACAAGTAAGTAATTGTTGTTGTTGTAAATTGAATTATGTATGTTTTAATTTTATAAAAAATGTTTTTTAGAAAAGTATTTAATTTTAAATATCTATAGATGTAAAAGAAACAAGAAATTGACGACAAGAGAATTAATAATCTTAATCACTAATACAAAATAAGTATCGTAGATATTACAACACTAGCGGTTGCTCACGACTTCGTACGGAATAAAAAAAAATATAGAATATGTTACTCGAGGATATTGTAGCTTTCAAACGTTGAAAGAATTTTCTCAATCGGCCCAGTATTTTTTGAGTTATTTTAATACATACAAAATTTATCTATACTAATATTCTAAAGAGAGAAATTTTGTATGTTTTATTTTTTGTATTTTTGTATGTATTGAAATACTGGGCCGATTTAAAAAATTCTTTCACTCATAGAAAGCTACATTATCCCCGAGTCACATAGATTATATTTTTTAATTCGACGCGGACGAAGTCGCGAGTAACAGCTAGTCTCTTTATAATACTAGTAAATTTTTCTTAAGTGTTGAATTATCCTTTCAAATATTATAGTAGATAGAATTACATTCGTTCTAAATTCAGAACATTGTATTTAGTCTGTGAGAATTATAGCATTTAATTATGAAGTAAATTTAATGCAAAGCCGTTCACTGAGTGCCGTTATCTATGAAGAACATACATTTCCCTTCATAACTTAGTATTAACATATTATTGTATTAATACGTATGTTACTTTATCTATACTAATACCTTAAAGAGGAAATATTTTATCTTTGTATGTATTGAAATAACTTAAAAACTACTTGACCGATTTCAAAAATTCTTTCTCCGTTAGAAAACCACATTATCACCGAGTAATATAAGCTATATTTTATAATTCCACGCAGACGCAGTCGCGAGCTACAGCTAGTTAAACGTAAAGTAAAACTATTCGTTATATTGTAATGTAGAGTTAAGCGTATTTTTTTGTGGAAAAAACATTAAAGCACTTTTCTTTATCGAAACTGGAACTCAGATTCTATTTAAATACGATTTTAAAATAATGTATCTTACTTCCGTTATCATTGGAAGCGTTCCTAGTCGTAGATTCACACTCTCATCACACTTTTGGACATAATCCGCTTTATGTCGAAACGTGAATCAACGTTATTACTGTTGTACTTTCTACATTTGGTACTGGTACATTCATAAAATGTATTCCAAAATTCAGAACATCCTTGTTCGTGGTACTTGTTATGATGCATAATTTGGTCCAATGAGACCCTTGGTGTGTCTTATTTAGTTCCGAGTGTCTTCCAGTATTGTATAATCGATGACTTATTGGTCCTCGTTTATCGGAGTATTTTATACATTTTTTTCGGTATAAGGCGGAATTTTATTTACACTGGTGAGTAGTTATAGTAACTTGATGGTGAGTTACATCAATAGAAACCTAGGATTAGAGCAGTTTGGAACAATTCCTACAAATACATAACATTAGTTTCATCACCTTGACGATCAGCATTCTACAGTCGAACTGTTGTCGGGCAAGTTCTTAGCTCTCAATACTTGAATGGAATGATTTGTCTCCAGTGGTATTTATCAGTTTCCATTTTCAGTAGATTCCAAACATACGAAAATATTTCGATTACGCCAAAACTCAATGCTCTTAGGATTTTAATGCAGTTGCTTCAAAATACTGATCCAAGCGACGCGACTGACCTAAGAATATAAAGTTTATTGACTATTTAAGCGATCAGTGTACAAGAATATGTGTACCCATTTATGTACTGTATTTCTTAGAAAACAATAAGAAACTTCATATCAATCTTAGAGATTAGTTATTGGGTTGAGCAGTGGCCCTGTGGACCATATAAGCAATGTGTGCGATGCACACGGCCGCTACCCAGAGGCCCCAAAGCCAAGGGCCTAAGAAAAATGAAAAAAAAAGTTTAGTTCTTTGCTTTATTTCAAGCACCTACCTACCAACGAATTATATTATATCATTTTTTTAATAGTGATGTGTTCAATTTTACTGAGTTTAATATGCAAGTATAAAAATACTAATTATATTTTCATTAACAGTTGTAAAGTACTGTGAGGCTATAATGGGCCGCCGACCGGCTAAGTGCCCTAACCTGAAAACGCTACTCTGAAGTACAGCTATTTATAATTCTGCTTTCCCAATTGGATTATACTGCCTGCTTACCAGAAACCTTTCCAGTCAAACCTTAATATTTCCTATGGTATAATGACGAGGGGGCTACCCAAAGTATCGTAGTGATATCGCTGATGGAATCGACAAAAATATATCAAACTAACATTCGATGAGCCAAGTGCTTTTCACGTGTGAAATATCCAACGTCATTGTCAGTTCGATTCATTCTATCGAATCGCTTTGTAGCGTATGTACTTTGGCTTACCCTCCTGGATATTTAACAAATGACAATCACTCGAGTAATATGTTGAAACAATGACCTATTTAAGACGTAAAGATAACTCTATTTTTTATTAATTAGCGAAAGTTACGATGGACGGATGTTTGTCTGTAGTTAACTCTGTATCGGTTAAAAGGTTAAATTTTCCACAAATGTCGGTCATTATTTTTTTCAAAAACGGAGTCGCGGCTGGCAGCTTGTTGATAATATAAAAGAGGCATACGAATTGATCCAACCAGGTGGACCGACTACTTAGTGCGCACGACGGGAAGTCGGTGGATGCGGAAGGCTGAGGAGCGCATTTTGTGGTAGGCAATGGGAACGCCCTATGTCCAGCAGTGGACTAAAATGTTGGCGTTGATAAAGATGATGTTGATAATGATGATGATCATACGAATCCCCATTGAAAATATTAGTAGAACGATGATTAAAATCTCAACTCAAATACAGTTTCCATGTATGTTAACAAAAATGTATATGTTCATTCTTGAACAAAGCGTTCGCGGAATGTAAGTTTCGGTAACTTCCTTCAACATACAATTGCGAGAACAAATGAACAAACTTTTTATATAAATTACGTAACTACAACTATCTCATACATGTATCTTAAAGTTTAAAAGGAACTCTGAATTTTAAAATGTATTTAAAGACTAGCTATCGCCCGCGACTTCGTCTGCAACGTACTAAAAAATGCGTATTAAATAGCCTATGTATTCTTCCAGACTTTGTTCTATATCTGTGTAAAATTTCATCGAGATTCAATGAACCGGTCTGGAGATAATTTCAAACATCTATCTATTATAACTTTCGAATTTATAATCTTACTAGCGACCCACCCCGGCTTCGCACAGGTGCAATTATACATATAAAAGCTCTTCAATCACTCTATAATAAAAACCGTATCAAAATCGGTTGCGTAGTTTTAAAGATTTAAGCATATATAGTGACAGAGAAAGGGACTTTGTTTTATACTATGTAATGATTAAGAGGTCTTTAAAATGACTTGTTTGTTTCCAAATGTCTACATCAATTCACAGAATATCTACTAAATTATTTTATTGTAAGCAAGTCAAAACTCGCATTAGGATATCGCCGGCCCTTTTGCTATAAAGCCCAGCCCTCGCTTACTGAGGCTATTCAACAAAAATGACTTATAACGGGAAATACATTTGACCTATATTTACACCCTCCCTTTTTTCGTATACCAACTTATATTGAGCTGTTAAAATATATAGTGCCTCGTTACCATTGTAAGAGATTTACGGAAACGTGAAGGCTGGGATAGGTCAATTTTATCTGGTTATTGTTGTCTAGTGATGTCTATAAGTTACTGTAGAATTTGACCATTATAAGATACGGGATGTCTTACTTTATTTTGGTTTGTCTTAAACGTTCGGAAGTAACAATATTTGTACGTGTCTTTATAACAAATGGGGGTGTTTTTGACAGTATTATAGATTATGTTTTATTTGTTCGTGAGTATTTATTACATTTTTCATGTACGTCTTTTATTTCTTACTTAAATAAATTCTTACTTAATATTATAAATGAGAAAGTTACGATGGTTGAATGGATTTTTGTTTAAAGGTATCTCTGAAACGTCTCAAGCTCAATGGATTCCGAGGATATTTTGCGAAGATGTGGCACAACATTACTACTTAATACTTTTTTTAGTTTCTCGTACACAGGCGGGCTATAGCTAGTATATAATATTTTGTGAAGCAAGTTACAGACGAAAACTAGTTATTTAAAATACAAAATTTAGATTAAACATACATTAAATTAATCTATAGATAATGGATTGGAAATATCTATATTATAGATGGAGTTGATATGTCATATCAACTTTATCTACAACTATGTAATAGGTCCCCTAGTGAATCAACATAACTAATGGAAACAATGTACTTGACAGATGTTTAATATCAGCTATTATCCGAATAGCTTTACTCAATAGATTACGACTCCCCAAAGCGTTATTGCAATATCATCTTAATTACCAAAGGCATAGGTTTGAAAATAGAATGTCATAATATCTAATAGAGCTATGGTTCCATTTTATTATTATTTACAGAAAACTGTTAACTCAAGAGCGATAATTAATCCCATAATATGATGATATGACAAGTTTTCAAACTAAATGCATTGACAACGCCAAATGTACACATTCTAAGTAAATATACCTTTTAAATGAAGGAAATAATCTATACTAATATTATAACTCAAAAACTACTGGGCCGATTTAAAAAAAATCTTTCACCATTAGACAGCTACACTATCACCGAATAACATAGGCTATTTTTTAATTCTGTACGTACAAAGTCGCGAGCAACAGCTAGTATCAAATAAAACGAAAATAATTAATTGATAATTTAGCCTTAAAAGTATAAAACGTTCTTTATGAATATTAATCTTTAAAGTTCTAAATGTAAAGTGACTCGACTTGAAGTATGTCGCCATTCTCGGCCCGATAACCCGAGCTATTAGGTACACCTGTGCCTCTCCGCGCGCTATCGCCATCGTAATGGAACTATAAAACTTACCTCTAAAACGAATTTTCAGACAGAATTCAATATTTGAAACCGACATAAAAGCATTCTTCTTAAGTTATCTGGGTGTTAACCAAAGTACATTCGCTACAAAGCGATTCGATAGCGAACTGCAAAAATGTATGAAACTGACAATTACGCCCGATATCTGAAACGTGACAAGCACATGACTTATCGAATGTCATTGTCATTTTCATACATTTTTGTCGATTCCATCAGCGATATCAACAATGGAAAGATAGTTTGCAACCACACTGATCTACGAAGTTAATAATTGTACAATTACTCACAGTATTGTACAATTACAACACTTGAATTGGTTTTGATTAATTTAAGTAATTTTTTATGCATTTTTCCTGCTCATTTTATTTAATATAACGTTCGCATATTCATTTCATACTTAAATTTTAGAATTATCCAAAAAAATATAACTCAAACAATTTAGAAAACCCGATAATGTTAATAAAAAAAGTTAACACAAACTTTTAATACAATTAACTATTAAAAACTTCTACATAAAAATTACAACAGTGTAATTCCAAAAAAACGCTATTTCCCATAACTTGAACCATACAAAAGGCCTAACGTTCTGCGGCATCATCAAATATTAAACGCTATTTTAGTAGCGAACACGAAATTAGGTGAATTGTCCACCAAAGCGGAGTGAAAACATTGCGCCGGTCAAACGGACAAACATACTGTATATAATTAAACGAATGTGTTTGACTACGTTATTAATGATCTCATAAATTTTGCTTTTATACACATCGTAGTATGAACTTAGTAAATATTGTACCGGATTAATAACTGAGCTGATAGATCTTTCTTTTTGCTTTTTTTGCTCTTCCTTATTATTTTTCGATTTATATTATTTACCAAAAGTAAGAGAAAGGAGTAAAAGGAAGGAAAAACAGGAAGGAGAAAGGAAGAGAAGAGAATGAAAGTATTTAATTTTATTATTTCATTATTTTTCTTGTTTATTGTTTCCTTATTAAATGTCATTTTGTTTTGTAACTTTTATTGCAGATAAAATAAAAAATAAAATAAAGACAGATCTAACTAATATTATAAACTAGGGACCCTCCCCGGCTTCGCACGGGTGCAAATCGGTATAATGCTGATACTAAATACTGCAGCGTTAGCAATAAGCGCTAAAAATGTGTTAATTTACGATATCATATTAAAAACCTCTAAATTATCAGTGTTACTCTACTATATTGAATGTATTATACATGAAAACCTTCCTTATGGATCGCTCTATCTATTAAAAACCGCATCAAAATTTCGTTGCGTAGTTTTAAAGATTCAAGCATATATAGGGACAAACATAAAAAACGTTATTGTTTTATATTATGTAAGGATAAGGATAAATAATAGGGTGTTAAAGGTATCTCCAGAACCGTTTTACGGATCTAGACGAAAGATTTTGCACAGATCACGGTCTGAAAGAACGCGTAGGTTACTAAATATTTAGTTCCAGGCAGACAAAGTCGTTGGCGACAGCTATTGAAATGTACTAAGGAATTTTATTTTGTTTTCTGCACAATAAAAGTTATTTTTTAATACTAGAAAGTCGAACTTTGTAACAAACAGATGTGTCTGCGTCGTTCCTATATAAAAGTTTATTTGTATACTTAAATAAATTCACTCGCTAAAGTTAATCTTTTCTGAGGAAAAAAATAGTTTATATGGTTTGTATTAATATCCTTCTATATACAAAATAATCATTTTCATATGTTGACTTAATTTATAAAATTAATCTATACTAATATTATAAAGAGAAAAACTTTTTATTTTTGTATTTACTGAAATAACTCAATAACTACTAAGCCGATTTAAAAAAATCTTTTACCATTAGAAAGCTACATTAACCCTGAATAACATGTGCAATAATTTTTAATTCCGCGTGGACGAAGTCACGGACAACAGCTGGTTTTAGTAAATATAAAATAGAACATTCAGCGTAGATGTGCATAGGAAAGAGGTGATAAAAGATTAAGATTGCGTTAAACAAAAGACCATAAAACCATAAAAGACCTACACCTTTTTGGAAGGCGTGAGGTGTATTATTATTTTCAGTCACAACATAACAACTAAACTAACAATGTACATGATGAAGTAAAATTGACGTGAGTACAAGGCAATTTATAACAAAAACATGTCGAGAATTTCCTATTAGTTGATGCGATTGTTTCAAAGAGAACTACATCAAAGCCACAGAGGAGCTTTTAAAGAATTGCCTTCCGCCTACAAAGTGTTTCGAGATGAGTCGACGCCGTCTTCTTATACTTTAAAAGATTCAGTGCACTTAACTTGAGAAACATAATAAATGGTAAACGAGTGAATGTTCAACACTTTGTACCTAAAAAGAGAGAATTAAAAATCTTCAAACACAATGAAAGATTAAAAATTTACAGTATTAGCAGTTTTTGAACGTCATGTAAACCTTTTAAGATTGAAAAAAATAATGCTTTAAAAACATGTGTTGCTAAGTTACTAAATTATTGTTATGATATTTTTCTTATTTTATTAACACATTTTTACTTTTTTTAATCAATATTACCAATTAGTAATATTTGTCGATTAAAAGTAGACAAACTTCAAATTATGAACTAGGTCATGTTTTGGAAAATTCGAGTAACTGCTTGCTCGTTGCCACCGTATACTGCCAGGCTCGGATTTCGAAGGGGAGGTAAGCCAGGATGACCTGGACAGCAAGTTTAGGAGGCGGCAAAATTCACATTTTATTGCCGAATTGTGAAATCACAGTAAGTATAGGTGACTTACTTTCACGTTAGAATAAACAATAGTACATCAGACATCAGCTGATATTATAAAAGGCGAAAATAAATAAAAATAGACAGGGGCGGCTTTTTCAAACGGCGGCGAACGTCAAAAATGTATAAAACTGACAAAGACGTTTAATATTTCAAACGTGACACTCACATGACTTATCGAATGTGATTTTTCATACATTTTTGTCGATTCCATCCTCGATATCGCTAACAAAAAGTACTTTGGGGAGCCCCCTGGTATATTCAGCATAACTTTTACATTATTAAAAGGTAAGCCAATAACAGCTATCGCACTCATGATCGGAACGGCATCAATTATCCGCGTGGAATGAAACAGATTCAACCGTTATGACGTCACATTCATGTGATACTTTAAATACAATTGCCTTTTTAATTATTTATCAAAAGGCAACGGACACGAGGTTATAGTTCAATCCGACATTGACTCTTGAATTAATTGAACTATTTGTATATTTATTATTTAAATTACACTTTTTAATTTAAATATATTGATTACAATATCTATTCCTCTTTACGTTTTTTAATTTAAGAGTACAGTTAAAACGGAAATTACGAATCTATTTTGCAATTTTTTTTTAGTGAGAGGAAAATGCCTAAGCATATCCGCTTTTGCCCTCGCAAGGTTTATGTCGTTCATGTCGGACTTGCACCGACTAAAAACCTCACAGTGTTCTACCCTCGTATGATGGCGGGGCTACGAGACGCTTGCACATCCACGGCCACCAGCCGCCGAGGTAGCTCCGTCTCTAAGAGCATAGATCCCCAAAACCTCAATTTTGCAAAATCTAGATAATCCTAAAATAAATTACTTAAAGGTACGAAACGACGTAGATAATTTTAACACGCCTTGTAAAAATATTTGCCCTGACCTTAGCACATTCGAATTTACGATTCACGCAGGTGCTACGTGGCTGTAAAGTAAAATTCTACAGTGTTATAGGTGAAAGGCATTACCCTTTTCGACACTTAGAAGAGAGAATTATGAAAATTGCTACGCCGTAGACAAAAGTCTACGTGGCTACGGCGTAGGCATAGGATCTACATTACGATAGTATAGTATGAAATTATTTACGGAAATTGGATTTTCATTAAAGAATTAAACATACAAAAAGGGTTTTCTTTAAACATATCTTTTTTATGCATACGAATCTCGCGCCGTTGATATACCAATATTGCTTTTTTCGATTATAGTTATTTTTTTCTAAGGTTAAACAAAAAACAAATTATAAAGCTAAACAAAACCGTTTACGTGACATCCCGCCTTTATTGATATACCATTTCCCTTTAAGTTGACGCTCGTGTATTTTCCCTTTAAATTAAAAAAAATGAATATCGGTATTGTATAAAATTAATGGACCGACGCCGCGGTTGACCGATTTTCAAGTGTAAACTCCCATTTTTATTCTGCTCCCGACTTAATTGACAGCTATGATGGAATATCTTCTTTATTCTACCTCACAACATTTATTAATTTTCACATGATAAAACGCTAGCGATGTAATAGGGAAGATAACTATTATAGTTTTAATAAACTGTAGTGAAAATTGATCACGTATAAAACGCGATGGACAATTTATAAAAGAGATTTTCTGCATTATGACACGTGATATTAAAATATTTATTATTAAAAATATGGTATTGCTCTTAATATTTTTATCGCATTTAACATTGTGGCATACGTCACTCGACAACTATGGGAAGAAGTCATAGCCCGAAATTTACTTCATATTTGTAAAGAACTACAGTCAGACCTTGATACGCGAATGTCCAATGGACCGCTATATTTGACTCGCTTATATAGCTTTCTCGCTAATCAGAATTTCTCACTCATGGAGGTAGTTCGTCGGGACCAATAAATGACTCACTTATAGAGGTTTCTCGCTTAGCCAGCTTTGCCTGTATTTGCTTTAATTCTGTATAGTATTTAAACTATGTATTGGGAGACTTCTTTTTGCTACTTATTTCTCTTCACGACTGATCATTCGGACAGACTTGCAAGCGTATATATTGGGACCGTGTGGCGGTAGAATCGACAACAACGATCAATTATGCGACGTTCATAGTCAATACATTTACTATTTATGAAAAATAACACCACCCACGAATAATAATTAGTCATGCTTGTGTCCAATTATATTAATACCAAATATAAGGCTAACATATGTAAGAAAGTTATATCCAGTTTCAATCGTAACATAACCGTTAAATAACAACTGTAACACGTTATGTTACAAATCGAAAACAGTTGCTATAAACAGTTGAACAACGCCTTAAAATATTACATCTAACCATGTTCCAATTTCAACAAGATTACAACAAGTTAATGCGACAAGGAAAGCTCGCATTTGAGGCTGTTGTTAACATTGTTAACGGTCAATAAAGGCAATAAATTTGGCCGGGGTATACTGACCCCCTCTCCACTCTTCGCCCCTTTGCCCCCTCGCCCGCACCGTGTGTATGTTACGACCAGCACACGTGTTCGTGACGGTTACTCGACGACTTACTGTACGGTTTTCGATGCTAAAGTTATAATATTTGTTTCCGAAGAAAAATTGTTCGTGAGTAAAAATTATTGAACTAAACATAATAAAGTTTTGTTACATTGTTATTTATAGGTGTTTTAAGAATGTTGGATTTTGTGACTTTAAAAGAATGCTAACAGAAAACTTATATCGGAACCTCTAACGGATGTAGCGTTTAGATAATCTAGTGCTTTATGCTTTTTACCTTACTCAGAGAGGGTTAATAGTCAGTGAAATTGACCCTAAAGCCTTGAACGCACTAGGGTAGTATTTAAGTCAAATAATTTAGTAACTAAACGTGTCCAAACAGCAACATTTTAGTAAAATAGATTAGTAAATCCTTTGTTCGCTTCTACTTGCTACTCGATTAAAATACTATGCTAATAGGAACAAGGCGTTATTGTACATAAAGTCCAGCGATCTCAATTATTTCCCTCAAATAACAAATGATTCACACAGAAACAATTGAACAATGAAATTTCTTGCAAAAGCGCAAAAGTAACCTATTCAATGGCCTATCACTAACACAATCGGGACTAACACAATGGTAGATCTCTAATTTGTCCTCAAAGCGTATAGTTTGCGGAACACATCCTGATAATGTAATTTGGAGCTGCCACTGACACATCGTGAACGGTCTAATTATGTCATTTATCTGTTTTTATGACGCTACTCGTCTTAATAGAAGTAATGTCTGCGTCCACTGTTAATTACTTTATCAATTTAGTGATGAAATTAATATTGACCGCTTTATTTATTCTTTAATCATTTATAATATATTATTAACTAGCTGTTGTGCGCGACTTCGTCCATGCGTATTAAATAATATTAACCATCTTACTCGGGGATAACGTAGCTTTCTAATGGTGAAAGAATTTTTAAAATCGGCGCAGTAGTTCTTGAGTTATTTCAATATGTACAAAAATACAAAGTTTCTCTTTTTATAATATTAGTATAGATAACATATGTAGTTAAGTAATATAACTTTAGGTATTCTAGTTTTACTTAACCTTTAAGTTCAAACATTTATTTTGTTTCGAAGACGAAACTAGTGTACCTATACAGTAGTGTTTGTTAGTACGTCTAATTAAGTAACATGACATAACAAAATACTTAATCTTAAGCCTGAACACAGTAGAAAAAATAATTAAAGTTTGTGTGTGTGTGATAAAAAAACAGTATAAAAATGGAGCACTGTTATGGATGCATGATCCAGTAGGACGTTTTGGAACAGTTCCAATCTTGGTTACGTCGGCGGTTAACTTGGCAGAGGTTTATAAAGCAACCGTTCCCACGAGCTATGGACTTGAGATCAAATTTTATTACTTTTTACTAGTTCGTGTTGAAATAGTAACTTTTTATAAGAAAATAGAATAGTTAGTTACTCTAGCCGACTTCATACAAGCCAAGAACTTTTTTGAAAATCTTGCAATATTTTATTTTTGTTTTTATTTACTAGATGTAAACCGCTACGCACACTCTCGTGATATGTCCAGCTTGTGACTTACGAGCGGCAAGCACTGAGCTAACATTGCCGACGACCTGTCTCTACGAGCAGTCGTTTCCACGATGCTGAGTGGCGATACAAAGTGGATGGCTGTGGTCTCCTTCTGCGAATATGTAATGTCTAAGAAGGAGGCTGCCGATTGGTTACGAGAAAGGTCTGACCCCACTCGGCAACGACGACGTAGTAAAAAAATACTTAAAACTCTTATTATGTAATACATCAAAATCGTTAAATACATTTACACCATATCTTGTACGAAGGGAGGTAAGCGAGGTATGTCATTATTAGATTAATATCATATGGTTTGACAAAACGGATCTTAGGCACATTTATATTTTGAATATTAAATTAATTAAAAGCTACTTAAAAATACTTAAAGCTCCATCAATAACCTTAAGAAAGAATTAAAGATTTTCCTTCACTAAAATCCTGTAAGTTACATTTCAATAATTTTCTTCAATAGAAATCCGAAAAGACATTTTTCGTTATACCCACAAATGTTACAACCAATTTCTTTGGACATAAAATGTGAACGTACGTCGCTTGAAATTATTGAAGGAGGTACACTTGCGCTAAAAGCATTGCGGTAAACGAGTGCAGTTTTTGATAAAAATTCCGCAACTGTCGACATTTACTGTCTAGACACGACTCTAAGTAATTTTTCTACTTAACTTTACCACGGCGACATTATCTAAAAATGTAGTGTTATATTTTGGCTCCTCAATAATGATTAATAAATTCCGTATAAACAAAATTTAGTTTATTTTAAATGAGATGTAACTAAATAGTTCATTTTCAGTTATAAAAATAGGTAAGGATAACTTTAACTAAAATAAAGTATAGTAAAGTTTGATTTGTAGAGAAAATAGCGTTTTCTATTTTTTTTTTTTTAGTTTTCAAAAACTGATAATCCAAGACTGAGAACTAATATTAACGAGATAATATTCTAACAAGTTTTAGTCTGAATTTTAATATCTAGATTTGTAAGTTTCATAATTAGAAGTCTAGAAAAGTTACATTTCATGAATTTTAAATAAATGTAATTTATACCTTTGAGTAAGTTTAAAAACTTATGAATATATTCTGAGTATAATTAATCTGGTATAATAACTAATTCATTTAACATAAATTAAAAATATACTTATTTAAATTCTGGGATATTACAAAGTAAAATGTAAAATTACACCAAACTAATTACAACTAGCAAGCTACTTATTACCTTTTCCGATCACCAAATACTCTAATAATTGACAACGTAACATGTAAAATTAACAATTGAATTCGACAACGTAAATAAATCAATGACTGATTGAATGGCTGATTTATTTACATCGTTGAATTCAATTGTTAATTTTCCATTTTATAATGTAATATTTTTATTTAAACTTTACATTGTTAAATGCTATTGCCATTGATTTATTTACATCGTCGAAATTAATAGTTTATTTTACATTTTACAATGTAACGGACAGCATTTAACAATGTAACATTCAAACTAAAAATACATTTCAAAATGTAAAATTAAGTAAATTTGCAACACGCTATCTTTTTCCGCTCAATAATTAATCTAAAACATTGAAATAGTACATTTTATATAACTTGGAGGGGAAAAGGAATTTCAATTTAGATCTGGGTAAGCTCGGTAAGGGATTAAACAGGCCCCTTGGCGTTACCTACCCTCGACAAACAGGCTCGGCCTCTATAAAAGTAAAATATGGGCCAGCGTCGTGACCTATTCTGTCTGTGTAACAATAACATAGTTGCACAATCGGCGCTTGTAATGATGTACATTACTGCTAACGTAGCAATGTATGTTAAATAATACGGAACATAGCCAGAGATGTATAACGTACATTAATTTTTCCCTCAGTATATTTAATCTATACTAATATTATAAAGAGGTAAGATCTATATTTTTGTACGTATTGAAATAACTTAGTAACTACTGGACCGATTTCAAAAGTTCTTTCACCGTTAGAAAGCTTACCACCGAGTAACAAAGGCTACATTTTTAAACTTCGCGCAGACGAAGTCACCAGCAAAAGCTAGTAATTAATAATTTAATAATAATACTGGAATAATATGAAAGTTTTATTTTCAATTCTGTAAATAAACTACCTACGCACTTATATTTTATTATAAAAAATAAATTACTTAGTTTAAAAATGTTAAAATGACTCCGAAAGTTTGAACATAATTTTGAACTAGGTATAAATTTCACTAAAACATTTTCGACTAAAATACAATAACCGCAAATTCAAACCGACACGTTGTTGTAGGCTCAAATTGACGCTCTAAACGCTTAATTATGAAAGACCTGTGCTTCGGGGATATGAAGTTGTGTCTATTACATTACGTTACTAACACGTCTATCGCACATCTAGTTTGTAAATATTAAAAGATAGCCAGCAATGTAATACGTTGTAACCCTTGCTTACGTGTTTTGTACAAAAAATCAACCCTATGTTAAAAGAAGAATTGTGTTCTTGTATGTATTGAAATAACTCAAGAACTACTGGGCCGATTTCAAAAAACTTTCAACGTTAGAAAGCTACATTATCCCCAAATAAGATTGATTATATTTTTAAACTCCACGCCAACGAAGTCGCGAACAACAGCTACTATAACATATATGTTTTTATTTAGTAAAATATCTATCGCCTAGTACTTTGGAGGCGCAGCTTTAAAAACATAGTAATTAGTATATGCTTTCTTCCCAACTATGTTCTACATCTGTGAATCCATCTAAACTTTCGCATTTAAAATATTGATAGGATTATAATATCGTATGATTAACAGTGGTAGAGCCCGCTTCAACATCTTTGCACGAATTGGCCGGCTCGCCTGTCAACCACACACACGCAGAAGACAGACGTCAAATGGAAGCAATACCATGTTTCGTCTGATAAGTGTGGTGCCGGAAGCCTAATTTTAGTCTACTTTCCCTTCCTATTCTTTTCTTCTAAAGAAATGATGGAAAGGGGAAGTGGATATGGCGGGGGAGGGGACGTATACAAAGTGGTATTATCCTCTTGCTGTGCGTCTCCTCCTCCGTAGATTAAGGGTGGGCAACGCATCTGCAATTGCAGATGTCTATGGGCAAGGGTCGCTTCGCTATATCAGCGAAACCAGTTGGCCGCTTGCTCGTTTTCCACTTTATAACATTAAAAAAAGATTATATGCTTATTTTAAAACCAATCCTTGCAGTTTTTTATTCGGCAGTTAATTTAATACGACCGTTCTCAACTGCATAGTACGTCAGTAAAATCAGTTTACGACTGTAGCGGCAAACAAAATAGCTATAAAGAAACTTTAATTGAAATAACTCTATGGTAAAACAGATTGTTTTAATAAAACTGAACAATTGTTAAATATTTAAACTACTACTCTATCTCTCGATTTAAGTTCAAAATATTATTTTGTAAATAATATTTTCAACTTAAATAAATCAATTAAAACTAAATAAATTGGTACATTTATGTTAACAGTAATAATAAATTAGAGTTTTTTATACCCCACGATTTTTTAACTACGAAAACGTTTAACTTTTGAAACACAACGACAATTTTAAAACAAACAATTAAATTAAAATCAATTAAACGGAATAAACAAAATAAAAAGTAACAAATAATTATATTAAGAAAATAAGGAACGATTCGATTCTTTAAGAGGGTCATAAATCTAAAAACTTTGAAGGCGCAGCGGGTTGGAGTACGTTTTATTTAGCATTGGCGCCATTGTGATTATAGATTTATTGTATCAATCTACCATATTTTAAGCGAAGTAACGGTTCATATAGTTGATCTAATGTTCGATTGTTCCTATTTACCAGCTTTCTATTAAATACTAACTATAGACTGCGACTTCGTCCTCAATATGAATATGAATATGAAAAAACTTAAGTATGAATACAGACTATGCTCTTTGTACCAAACATCGGAATCCGTTGAATCGTTTTAGAGACATTGCGGCGAAATCTGATTTTTACTTTACATATTTCTTTGAACGTAGAAACTATTTGTTGTAAGAACAGAAACTATGGAACGCCTTTGAAGGCGTTTGTTAACAAAAAAAATAACTTGAAACTAGTTTAAATGCCAAGAATATTTTACTCTGGTATTTTGTTACGTTCTCTTTGTTATTGTTTTATAAATATTTTTGATATACTAAAGTTATAAAAGTTAAACTTATAAAGTGGCAAACGAGCAAGCGGCCACCTGGATTCGCTGTAGTAGTGAAGCGACTGCTACCCATAGACATCTGCAATTGCAGATGCGTTGCCTACCCTTAATCTACGGAGGAGACGCACATCAAGAGGATTATTCCTTTTCCTATGCGTCCCCACGCTCACAAAATGTTCCCACTTCGGAAAAGTGGACTAAAATTAGGTCTCGTGCGACGAAACACGGATTAGCTTCCATTTGACGCCTGTCTTCTGTGTGGTCACCGTGCGAGACGGTCAATTCGTGCGAAGATGTTAAAGCTCTACCACAATACAAAGAAAATATCGCGTTATATTATTTCATACATCGTCAAGTCATAAAGATGTAGGTGCAAGGTTGGTATGTTTATAATATGAGAGTACTCATTATCCAAAACTCGACAAGGCTTTACCATGTCAAGGTTTACAACTATACAAGACTAATTTATATTTGCACTTTTTTCACACTATCGCATTATGTTTTTACACTAACTTTTACTGCAATGCGAAAATTAGCTTGAATAAAAAGGATATTATAACATAGAAATATTGGGTGGTCGTTGGTTAGTTTATTAAACACTAGTTATAGCCTGTAACTACGTCCGTGGGGAATTTCTTCCAAGTTATGTTCTACATCTGTGGAAAAATTTATGGTAATCGGTTTAGCTGTTTTAGAGATGCCTTCAAACAAAAACTTATCCATTTATAACTTTAGTGAGAAGTAAAAATTTGTATCTCTTACAGTATACTTTTATTGTTAAGTTTTCATTTAATTTGATTAACTTAAGTCTGTATATTTCTATTATTATAAGTTCATTGACCTAGGTCGGTCGCATTCGCGCCGCATCCCATTTTCATATGCGGCTTTTATTCAGGTTTCTAATACACACGGTCACCTAGATTTGAAGACAACGATATCCTACGATAGAAAAAAAAATATAAAAAAAAACTTCAAAATATTAAAAGATTTTTTTTTAACTTTAATAAACCTCCCTATTTAAAATATTTTCTCATATTAATACTGAAGGCGAATTGTATTAAAAACTGTATTTTTTTTAAGTTTTAAATTTTAAATTAAAATATGAAATGTAGTTTTTAGTGTTAAATAAAACCCTTAACGGAAGGACGTACCTTTTTTTCGTTTCTTCATTTATACAGAAAGGATGATGATAGAAGCAATTGCATATCACTAACACAATGAACAACTAACTTCCATACATTCAATAAAGGCCCAATTACATAACAGTTTTATGCATTGACTTAAGATTATAGTGAAGGAAAAATTGTCTAGTATGGTCTAAACGTCACGTACCATTCTTAATCTGATATACAAGTTTTGATTTAAAAAATAGTGTACCAACAATGTAATACTTACGTGACATTTTTTAATTTATATAAGTTAAACATTTCTTTACCATTGTTGAATATGGACTATTGCGTTCGAATTATTTATTTCTATTATATCACTGGGGATCACCCAAAGTACATTAGCTACGAAGCGATTCTATAGCGAACGTCAAAAATTTATTGACCTGACAATGACGTTCGATATATCACGCGTGACTTGTCGAATGTCAATGTCAGTTTCATACATTTTGTCGACTCCATCAGCGATATCGCCAATCGAAAAGTTCTTTGGGTAGCCCCCCTAGTCAAAAAACTGGTACGATGTAAATTTGCCTTAACTAAAAAAATATAATACAACATAAAGCAAAGTTCTATAGGAAGAACTGAACGTATTTAACTCATTTTATTTCGAATACTATACTGAATATAAAACATAAATATTTAACGTAATGCTTTCCAAACAAAAAAGCTATGTAACCCTCAAATCATGGAGTCTTATTCAGTGGTGAGAGCAACGA
>QDHC01000453.1:2121-20440 GCA_013186455.1 Papilio dardanus tibullus | reverse complement strand
ACTAGTAGTAGCTCGCAAATCCGTCTGCGCGGAAGTAGCAAAAGACTATGAAAGACTATGTTCTACATTTTTTTTATATGAGAAGGGGGCAAACGAGCGGCTAGATCACCGAGGTGATCTTCGACGCCCATGGACATTTGCAACACTCGAGGAACCGCAAATCTGTGAAAAATGTTATTGACATTAGTTAAGCTTTGGATATATGTAACTTTAAACATCCATCTATCGTAACTTTCGCATTTATATTGGTAAGATCACAGATAATCCTTATCCTTATCCTTACATAGTATAAAACAATAACGCTTTTTTATGTTTGTCCTATATATGCTTGAATATTTAAAACTACGCAACGGATTTTGATGCGGTTTTTTTTAATGGATAGAGTGATTCATAAAGAAGGTCACCTATAACTAGCGACCCGCCCCGGCTTCGCACGGTGCAAATATTGTTAGTATGGCTGTTATATACAATCTTCACAGTTTTTCTGTAGTGTATATCGAGTCGCTAGTATAATACTATACCAGTAAGTAATTAAAAATTACTTTTAATATTACTGTCCTCTGATATACACGATATTAATTTTAAAACGAAATAAAAGACAATAGCAACATTTTTATACAGCACTAGTGTACGAATCGTCAGTGAATAGAATTAAAAAAAAATTAAAAATATTTCGTCATTTTTTTATTTGAATTTTAAAAAACTTTTAACGAAATAAAACCATTAATATAATAGTTCAACCATTAACATTCTAGTTCAAAAGTTTAAATGCTAGTGTTCCAGTTGGTGAAGACAGGGGTTCACAAATACCGGCTCGCATTGTTATCAGATACTCGTATAGGCCGTTTTATGAAATAAAATCAAAGCACAACAAAAACACAGAAGCGTCGAAACAAAAAAGCCTTTCCGTGAACAGTTTATCACCCGGATTCATTTATCAGAATATAACTAGTGAGGCGAAATGGAATGCTTTGGACATTTTCGTCGTACTTTTTGCTGGTATCGCATAGGACATTTTGTTTTTGTTTACAATTTTCTCTTTACGACATTGTTTTTACCGTTTTAATGTGATTCCCAACCGTCTAGGCTCCTGTATGTCATAAAACGACTCTAAATCTATACTAATATTATAAAGAGGATAGATTTGTATTTTTTATTTTGGTATTTATTGAAATAACTCAACAACTACTGGGCCGATTTCAAAAATTCTTGCACCATTAGAAAGCTGCATTATTCCCGAATATTTATATGTTAATTCCACGCGGATGAAGTCGCGAACAACAACTAGTTGAATATAATTGTAGAAATCAGTGTAAAGATTTTTACAAGTGTAGCATGTATGATGGGTTAAATCGTCATATTTTTGCTTAAGAAATCTATTGTAAACAGTAATAAGCAATACGGGCACATCCTGTATATCAATCTAGTTAGTTTGTGTAGTGATAAATAACTTGAACACAAAATAAGCTACGCAAGTCACCGAGACAGGCGGCCATTAAAAGCCACGAAACATCCTTGTAAACAGATCGATAAATACACAACTAAAAGTTGGAGACAAACTTAGCAACGTTGATATTGTCCTCAATATTTTGAGATGATTTTATTGCTCATGTTGTGATACTATTTTTATTAAGTTATTTTTTCTAGATCAGTACACTAAATTATGATTTTTTAAAGTATTTTCTTTTTTTATATTAAAAAGTGGCAAACGAGCAAGCGGCCACCTGGATTCGCTGAAATAGCGAAGCGATCGCTACCCATAGACATCTGCAAATGCAGATGCGTTGTCTACCCTTAATCTACCGAGGAGGAGACGCACAGAAAGAGGATAATTCCTATTCCTATGCGCCTCCTCCCCCGCCAAATCCACTTCCCTTTCCCATCATTTCCTTATAAGAAAAGGATAGGAATGGAAAGTGGATTAAAATTAGGCCTCCGGCACCACACTCATGAAACGAAACACGGAATCGGTTCCATTTCACGCCTATGTTCTGTGTGGTCGTGGTATTTCACCGGGTGAGCCGGCCAATTCGTGCGAAGATGTTGAAGCGGGCTCTACCACTGTTAAAGAAGAAAGTTATCTACTTAATAAAACTCTGTAGTCTTGTTTCCAACCCGCACTGAGCGTAGTTGACTATGGCTTAGTCACCCCTCAGGGTATTCTCCGCAACCCTCAGTGGGCACGTATAGTGAGCTGATGATGATGATGGAGTCCTGACAGTATATTGATAATTCACTTATTAAACCTTCAAAAAACCTCATTCTGTTAGAAGACGGTTAGTGATTTGGACTGAGTTTATCAAAGTTTTAAGTGTTAATTGTAACTTTTTAGATATCTTAAGTGTTAAAAAAAATTATTACACAGAGTACTAATACGTCATCTCATTTGAACTTTACTTACTTTCACTTATGCAACCAATTAGAAACAATGAAGTTTTTAGTTTCAAATAATATATACTTTAATTTATAAAGAAAACACTATTTTAAGTAAAGTTAAAATAATTTACATTTCAACAAGCAGTGAGTCATGTATAAAAGATAAAAGGGTCGAACAATTTCACTCTGGAAATGTACGTTTTGACGATACGAAACGATATTCAAACAATCCTACCGATGTTTCGACTTGAATTCTCTATTCAAAATGTTGCAGGGAACGCTCGAATTCCGACTTTTGCTTATAATATAAATTCCATCTGGAGTTAGGTTATGTTTTTAAATATCGATAATTATTATTGATTTTAAGCAACTGCTTATTATACTTCTTTTAGTACTTGCAAAGATTGCGATATTTTTTTGCTATTTAAAAAAACTAGATATTTAGGTTATCTGTGTCATAATTCTATCCTTTACAATCGATCTTTACAACTTAAAAATATTTTTTTCAACAGATTAAAATAATAATTTTGCATAATTTTATTGAAAACACAGTATATGTTACACTGTTTCCAAAATGAAAGAATTAAAAAAAAAACGATTTAAAAAAACGTTTTACAAGGACGGACAAATAATAATACATTAAAACACAGAACAAGCTTAATTGGAGTAGGCAAAGAGGGGCGCAAACTGAATTACAGCAGTAGCTCTCTAAACTCAATGGCGACGTGACAGCCATGTAAATGTTGTAACATGTAAACTAGGTTAATTTTTAAGACCATTTTATTTGAATAATGAACTTAGAATGTACATGTTTTTGTACGACTTAAAACTTTATCTAAATAAATGATACAGGAATTTAGAATACAAAAAGGTAACTATAAAGATGCAAGTAAAGGAAGGTCAAAATGATTAATAAGATTTCCCAAGACCTTCGGTAAACTGACACCCTGTCGGGTAAGGTATGATAAAGGGTCACTAACTTGGGCCCCGGAGATTCAGGCGCTGTCAAATTTGACACTTATCACCGTGCCCTTGGCAAGGGCCGTAAATTTATCAAAGTTGAAATCTTTTAATAGCTTCTTTATTAAAATGGTTAATAACATCAGACTATTTTTAACATAGACTTAAATAACTTCAAAATAAATTATTTTTATTTATAACTGTAAATATTTTTCTATACCGAAAAACTACGGTTATCATTAACCAAATGTGCTTTTCTCATTGGTAATTATTTATTGAAATAACTCAAAAACTACGGGGACGATTTAAAAAATTCCTTCACCGTTAGAAAACTACATGATCCCCGAGTAACATAGCCAATTTTTTTTAAATTTCGCATGGACGAAGTCGGGAACAACGGCTAGTAATTAAATAAAATATTTTATGAGACGACAGTGGGTCAAGTAAGTAAGGTAGAGTAACAATTACCGAGCAATAAAGTTAAACGACGAAGGAAGAACGCTATAGCTGTATTGTTTAATTTATTAAAATGGCTAGTAATACTGCAAGTAGCAAGTCGTGCGTTTCCGTAATTACTTCGAGAGTAGCTTTAAATTGTAGCGTCGTATTAAACAATTAGTTTTGTTTAAAATACATTTTTATAAATGTAGCCATGACTTTTATAAAGCCGTTTTCTATAATTATTAAACCAGATGTTGACCACGATACTACCTGATAAACGGTTATAATGGAGACGCTAAGTACGCCCATTTTTTACAAGGTGAAATCACGTTTTGGATCCTAGCACTCTGGGGGGAGCACATTAAGGTATGTGGGGATCTCCCTCTTCTACGCAATTCCCCTAGCAAGAAAAGACGAAAGCCATACCACACTAAAACACCTTGCTCCCTCTTGTCCATATTGTGGACGCCGCGGGCACTGTAGTAACTTCCGCAAATCCCTCTAGTCGCCTCAGGAGAGGCCCATCGAGGGCCCTTTAAAGGGCGCTGCGCCCCTAGGCGCTCCTCGGAGAAAGCACCGTGCAATGCTGGTTCGACCATGCTAATTTCGCCCTTCCCTAAATTTTGATGACATTTGATGTTGAACAGATGTATAACATAGACTGTAAGAACGTATAGACTTCTAAGTTTTTTTATTTCCGCACGGGCGGAGTCGCAGGAGACAGTTAGTCAACGTATAAATGTTCATGAAGTGAGAGAGCAAAATTACTACGTTAGGTTGCAAAATGTTAATTAACAATTTTGTTAATAAACTGCAAATTGGTTGTCGTCGTGATCATAATCATAGTTATTAACCAACAAAATATTAGATTAGTAAGTAGAAATTCTATGTAGGCGCTGTATCGGACATTATTCTTCGCGGTTATTGGATTTCAAATTGAATTCCAATTAGGATAAATTGTCAAATTCTAACCCACTCTTGTGCTAATCATAATTGAATACTATTTTATAAGCAGAGTTAATTTAATGCTTTTTAATTGACTGTAAGCGTTATACATTATGTATCCGGCTTACATTAAGAAATCGGCACATATAGGCGACGAAATTCAAAGATATCGGTGAAGTCACGCAAAATGAGCGCTAGTCGTAGAGTTACGGGAAAATCGTACTCATCCACTATCATCGGTCGAACTCGATTTACACTATAGACCACTACTACTAGATATGTTATGTATGTTATAATTCTAGTGATATTAAAGTAATTAAGCTTTCTTGAATAATAAAATAAAATATTTGATGTAACGTAATTACAAAAAATCATTATTATAGGTTCATTCTTATTACATTTTTATACAAAACCAAACTTTGAAACAGATAAAAAATGTTTTTTAAGAAATTCTTACAAAGCGAAGGGACAAATTTTCAGTTTTATAAGTTAGGGGTCTCGGGATATTTAAAACTCCGAAGCAGAGACGCAATCAGATAAAGTAACAAAGTTTTTGAAATGGAATTAATACGAACGCTCAAGGCATTGTTTTTTAATTTTTAAACAAGATTTGTAATACACGAAAAAGTTAGAACACAATTAAACAGTACTTAAAGAAATAAATAATTATAACAAAAGGAATCCTAATGATAATCCAAAAAAAGAGTAGACTGATGAATAAAATGACACCAAATACCTCAAAAAGCCAATAATTTTGTCGACGCTTTATCACATTTCTAATAGGTTAAGTAATTGCTTACTCGTAAAACTAACTATATACTCAATGTTTAAAGTAAAGAAATAAATTATTAAAGTACGTGTTTTTGTAAATATTTTTAGTAAGACTCCATTAATTTTAAAATTGTTATGATTGTTCAAACTTGTAGATTCGTTGGAAACGAGACCGCAGCAACAGTATGACTTATGCATTAACGTCGAGTAAAGTTCGTATTTGTAGTTGCGGGTCTCAAAGTTTCATGAGGTAACTTTGTCCATTCAATGTTTTGTATCGGAGGCCGGAGCTAATTTTCTCATGTTTTTAACATTACCCTCTTTTGTAAGTCTAGTAAGGTTCTTATGATATTTTATAATAAGTCTTTCTAGTGTTTATTTTTGTTTGTTTTTTGTCTTTTCATTTGAACAGTTGCACTTTCTTTGACCATTTGTGGGATGGTTTTAAAGCCAATAGAAAACTGAACAAAAACACTTAATCTTAATAAGACATGAAATGACTTGCAAGAAGTTACTTTTGCTCGACTATAAATACGAGCATCAGTGTTCAAGGCAACACCTACTTTCATCACTAGAGCGTTAGATAGTTTATTTTCCAAAAGGCATACTGTAATATAACTTTTGTCCCAACCTTCAAGGGAGTGGACATAACGCGATTGACCTTTTTCCCTTTGTCGCGGATATTTCATATTCTGGCTCAGCGTTTTGTCCTTATTGTAAACAGTGATATGCCGGCAACAAGGGTGACCTTATTACGCCTGATCGGGTCTATTGATACCCATTTCCCCTCTTTTAATTGTTGCTATGGTGGAAGACTAAGCGGTGATCCTGATCTGTTTCTCCACATTGCTATCTATAATTCAAAGTGTTATATATTCAATGTCTTTCATCGAATAGAAGATCAATAGAAGGCAAATTCTCCATATTCACTTGTCTCATCATTCATTTGTACATCAGTTTTGTTTTTTTTTGTACCGAACCGTACCTTAATATAAAGTATGTTCAATTATCCTATTTTTTTCGATTTTACAAAATATAGGTAAAATTTGTATTGTTGAACGTAACCATATTTTTTATGTACTGAGCTGAAATCTCTCCCGCTTCGTGTCACGTTTCAAAAATAATGACGACACGCACACGATGTCGTCAAGTATGTGTACAGTCACGGATTTTTATACAAATATAATTATGGGATACATTTTATGGTGTCTGATTATAATTTTTTACGCATCCACCTTTAAAATAAGTCGTTTTCCGGTAACATTATCTAATGTTTTGGACTTTAGTTTACAGCTAAATCGCGTCTAGCTGAGTAATCATCATTCTGTGATGTCAGTTCCTCGTTGATACCTTTCTCTTATCTTTCTAAAACAACTATCTGCTCCATTTTGTGTAAACTATCTTCTTGACCTTCCCCTCGTTTCTTCTTTTCTGTCGTCTCCAGATTATTGCCAGATTATTCTTTTTCAATTGTAACATTTCATATCTTTACTTTTGAATTCAAATCGTCAAAGTTATCTCATCTATTTCGAGAATATGCAAAATTGTAGCACGAATTGTGAAATAAACTGTTCCATTTCCGCTGAAAGCAACAAGTGAAATCAATATTATATGCGAGTACTCTATCGGTGCTTGTGTAGGATTGTTTTCACAGGTATTATATTGGTTCGTTTCATTGTGATCCCCTCCGATCTGTACAACTTCAACAATTTTAATAAGTGAGGTTTTTTTATTTTTATTAATTTGTGGTACTAAGTGTGTTATGTTACTTTAAATAACTAGTAGTTTCAGAAGATAAGCTAATTCTAGCAAGTATCGAGATCTGGTCATTTTTAATTTTATCAATTTGTATCTCGATTATAATTACTCACCTATCGATTCAAACAAGACCATATACTGGATACGATACCGATAGAAATGGGAGTAATGAAATAAGGTGAAATAAATTGAAATAAAAAGTGGAATGAGACCTTGAAAATATCGACATCTGCAAAATCAACAGTTCAAAATAATTGAATCGACATAGGTCGTGATAAAGGAACGTTGAGTATACGGGGGCAGGTGAAACACGTGGTGTGCTAGAGCAGTACAGTACAGTCGACTCGCTCGCTCTAATGGCTGCCGTGCGCAGCGTGGGTGTTAGAAGCCGACATATGTTCGCTTGCGTAATATATTCGTACCGGCCCGTTATTTTGTTCCAAGGCAAAATATCAACAGAGTAAATAGGCGTCTCGTTACAATTTTCGCTTTCGATGCGGCATTGTGAAAGCTTGATAACAAATTAAATCATGCGAGGGGAAGCGAGGCACTTCACGTGTATGCAATTATGTATAATAACGTTTGAAGGCTGGTAGAATCGATGAGCTGTAGGTAGGAAAATATTAAACGCAAGAAGATTGAAGTACAAAATAAATAATAAAAGATTTATTTTTGATATTCAGTAGTAAGGAATACGAAGGAAACGAGGTAGGCAAATTAAGATGATACTTAAAAGTTATTTAGAACAAAAAGTATTTAAGCCATAACTATAAAAATGAAAATAATCTGTCGCAAATCTGTCATTTCGCTATCATCTATCATGTCAAACAAAATCAAAATTCTAGTAAAATATACAAAATAAAAATAATCAAAACAAAACCAAAAAAAATTAAAATGTATTTAAATGTGTAACATATTACAGGAAACTTTAAACAATATGGATTTATATTTCTTTGTTTTGACTTGCCTTTTGGTGTTACAAATGTCATTGGTGAGTGCCTTCCTCAACCCAGCCAACGATGTCCGGAAGATTACGAAATATATCAACAAAACTGTAAGGAAATATAAAAATTACTACTTGAGCGCTATGCTACTCTACTTCGTAGTGGTCATTTACCTCGGCATGTACACACCATTGATGAGTACGCTTAAACTAATATTCGGCGGACAACAGGATAAGTATGAGAAATTGATTATTGTCAGTAATATGGAAAAGATTTATATTATGGGCGGATTTTCTCTCTTCTTGTTTGTCGTCTCCTGCGGAGTAAGAAGTTTGATATCATACACGGCAAAGCTTCTCGAATCATCCGTGTATTCAATTACTAAAATATCCAATTTGTATGGACCGAAAAATAAAGGCTTACCGCTTGATAATGTCAACATATTACCACATCTGCTTCGAATGACTAGATCCACCTCATCTTTTGGAGTGAATAAAGTTTTGAAAGACCAATTGAAGACTATTATCAAAAATATCGAGGTGATAAAAAGCGACAGCAACACAGAGTCGAGTGTATTCGATGACTACTACAATATGAAAGCTTAAACTTTCCTTGTATCATGTTTCATTACTCATTCCCGTTTTATGTACGGCAGCCATCGCTAACTATTGCCTTACATGCAGGAAACGTTGCCAAGTATTCGAGAATTCTTTGGAATTACGATGGGTTGGGAGGCAAAGGGAAATATTCGGAAAGACAGGACCATAAAAATAAAATGCTGCGCTACAAAGGGGAAAAGAAACGTACCAAATTGGAATGTATGTTATTTCGGAGAAAGAAAAAAAAAGATTACAGAATGTTAAGAATAAAGGTTACAAATAAGATGTTTGATTTGTTTTTTAAATTCCGTTTCAAGTAGACATCCAATCTTAAGTACCTAGATATAGTTCGCACAATAGTAGTGATGAAAAAATACCATTTATTTTTAAAAATAAAATCAAAATTCTGTTTACAAAAATGTAGCTTCGCTTACAGAATTCGCCAAGTGTAACTTAGCGTTGTTCACAAGTATGCAATTGTAAAGGTTACAGCTTTGGCAGTGATTCAGAAACCCAAAGTACTGTCAGTTTGTATCAGGTACTTGGAGATTTGGCATTAAATCAGCAGTAGCCTAAATTTAGCTGCCTTGCAGATAAAATGATGATTTATGTCTTTTATTATCTAGGTAAACTTTTAACTATGAGCTTAGCTATTAATTGGTGGAAATATTACAACATTAATCATAATTTTATAATTTTCTGTTCAATGACTTCCTTCCTACTAATGCAGTTTTTTCTGACTAGTCGTGGTCTTTATCCTTAACTTTGATAAATTAAAATTTGTCTCTGGTTTTTATTCAGATAACCACTTTAATGATATGAAATATTAAGACACCTTTAAGTATCCATAGTGCAAGTGCAATAGAATAGAAATTGGCATTAATTATTTAGGTTTCGCAATGCGTTCCGCATGCAGACTGGTTCTGAGCCTTGAGGGATTCGGCGTCTCCATATTAATGACATTAGTATTATAATAGTAATGATATGATATGATGGTGGCTTTGTTTAAGGCTCTTCGCCCATTTGTGTCTATAATAGCGATGAACTTCGACCAGTATCTTAAGAAGCTGTCGCTCATCAGTTAAATTATGGGTCTGATACAAAAGACAGTCATTTTGGAGACCGCACGCAAAGTGAGTGGTTCCTTTCTCTGCAGCCCTGGTTGCTAAAGTCATCCAATTCCGCAGTTGGTGGTGCACTATTTTTTTAAATGTATTATATAAAATATATGATATGCAACTACTATATTCGGTAATTCACTCAATAAACCTTATACAATTTCACCAAAATCCTAATTCACGAAAAAAGTATCCCAGTCATAAAGTTTCCTTTCTGTCTCTGAAGACTTTATCAAACTTTATATTCATTTCATTCATAAAAACGATAATCGAACAAAAGTATATCCAGTTTAAAACTTTCGAGCCGTTTTCTTACCGCATCTTTGTCTCAAAACAAAAGGGAAACTTTTTGGATAACGATCTATTAAATCCGAAGTGGTTTTTACAAAGAAAAAGTATCCAAGGAACGCAATTATGTCAAGGAAAACTATCGGAGAGTATTCGTTGCGAGATTTATTTGATCCTATGAAATCCTGGTAGGGATACCTTCCAAAACTAGAGCACTGTTACACAGTACAATCCCCAATGGGGTTTATTATAAATGATTAGGGTAAGGCATCACTTACACACAAAGAAGCGGAAATATAAATAATAAGTATTCCAAAGCGTTGGATACGAAATGGCTTTGTTGTTTGGTGTTGAGTTAAGTTTATCTCAGATATGGAGCAGTTCTCTACTCACGTCTGAAGTTACTTTTAGTATATGTTTTTGCGTCTTGACAAAGTTGATAATAAAATTGACTTCTGCAAATATTTAAATACTTGTTCATCTTTATGCACAATTCCCATACCTAATACATTATTTTCGTTATTCCGAGTATCTACTCAATATGGTCTTCCTAAATTGTATTTATACGATCTTTCAAGAAACAAATAACTTGTCTTTAATTTAAGATTCTTGGACCTTATCGATGGCGCCCCTTCTAAAACTCTCTGTCCTGTGCCAACGTTGTGTCCTTATGACACGACACCACGTTTTCTTACTTTTTGATCCAGTTTATGTAAGTTGCCCTCGGTATTCCCCTCTTTCTCTTTCCTTCTATTTTACCTTCTGTAATTGTAGTTATCGGTCGTCGTGTCGTATCAGATGCCCTAACATCTTTCCTCTCCTATTCTCTATTGTGTTTAATTAACTATTAATTAATAATATTTATGTACGCTTTCTATCTAATTTATTTTACGTTTGTATTAATCTTTTGTTTTTTCCAAATTGTCACAAATTCCGTTCGTACATTTAACGAAAGATAACTAAAATCTTTTTCGCCTTCAAAAGTGTATTGTTGTGCAAAATCGTGAGAGCTCTCTAACTAAGGTAAACAACGACAATCACCTCAGTGACTATTACATATACGCCAGAGAACAAATGAACTCGAAAGTGTGCCCTTACTAACACATTTTCTACACTAGTGCAAAGTTTAAGTGTTTTAACCCAAAGAATAATAAACCCAGCAAATGTCAGAGATAGCTTAACGGCAGTCAGTTGGTTAGAAAAAGATGGACATAGCGGTCCTGCTAATGGCTCCGAGCAAGCAAGCCTTAAAGGCGGTACTCGTAAATAAATGAGCGAATGTGTTTTCTTTTTTTTTTTTCATTTTTTCTTAGCGCTCGGGCTTCGCTCGCGCGAGGTTAGGGGCAGGGACGAGGTTGTTTTACGACTAGTTATTGCGAAACTGGGTTAGATTTGCTTACTCTGCAGTCTGGCTATGAGTTTTATTTTAAATAAGCTTCCTCGCAACGTATTTATGGGAAATGGAATAATATTTTGCGTCTACCTTCGGTTACATATTACATTCTCTAACATTAAAAGCTGTACATTTACAAGTGTTAGCGAACATTCATTGCCAATGACATTCAGTTTTTTTTTTATTTTACTATTCATTTGTCAAGCTTAATTAACATTAATCACTGTTTTAATTTTTTTAATTAAGAGTTTTAATTTAATTTATAATTACTACATTAATAACTGAGACATGGGTCCATAAACTTAAGGATTATGTGTAAAAAATACAACACACATGATAGACATTCTATTGTCGTTTTCTTCTTTTTAAAACACTCAATTTCTGCTAGTCAGACCTTGTTACTTACTATACCAAGTTCCACCTCGAATGCAGGTCTGTTATATGAAAGTAAGCCATTTTAATTTCAGCTCCATGTTGCTGTTAAAAAGCGCGCAGCGTTGGTATTTCAGGATTAAATATCATACTTAAATTAATAAATTGATGAACATACTGAGTTGATATTAAAAATTCTACTTTAATAAGAATACGTTTTTAATTTATCCCTATAATATTCAATACAAATAATTTAACAATATCTAAATATATCAAAATGATTTATTAATTTATAACGCATTTGGTATAACATTTAAAGACGGACTGCAAAAAACATGTCAAAGATTCGAATTAAAACATTAATTTAAAACATAAACAAATTGATAAACATAAAAATACTATAAGAGTACCAATTTAAAAATTGCTGTTAAATAAAACGCGGTGATTTATTTCATCCATTACGTTGCAGTTCAAATGTTTAATTTAATTCGAAAATGTAGACAAAAGTTCTACGAAATACCGATATTTATCTTTCCCCCAACCTACTTCACTTCATTGCAGCCATTTTCTAGGTCCACTGTTACACGCCTTTCGTAGTTCTAGACACTATTTGTGGTCCAACTTATAATCGAAAGCGAATTCAGTACAAATATTACACTTGAAAATTAGTTTTTATTGTACACTTAAAACTTTTCTCTAGACTCTTCTCTAAGCCAATGTTTACAATGATACTGTAAAATGTAGAGTTTGTTAGAAATCGATGAAAAACATACTTAAAAAAAAATAAGCAAAGTTTAGTAAATGGCCTTTCTGTTAAAATTTTAGTACAAAATTAACGAAGCCTTAAGTAATCAGCTTTTATACTATGTCCGTGATATTTCAATAAATATATATTTTTCGATAATACAAATTCACCGCCTCCGGCAGGTTTACAACGCTAAAATCTCCGTCGCAGTGTTATTTTTTTGTTACTTTCTTAGTTTTTGTTTTGGAATTTTCATTGTTTTCTTTATTTTGTTTTTATACAGCAACAATTTTTATTTAAAATGATTTAAGTTAATTTTACACAGTTCTATTGAATGTTTATTTGCATTTTTTTACCCAGTGAAATAAAAATATCAAAAACAATATACTTAGCAATTTTGATAAATGTTGTTTTCTTACGTCCAAAAACTTATATTCAAACAAAATGGTAAGGCCATTTTGTTTGAATAATATAAAATAGTAACAAATACTGCATTTTATTATTAAATATTTCTGCTTCTATCACTTGCGCCATACAGGAAGAGTGCAAAGAATAAACGAACAGAATCGTTAAAAATTTACAATTTTTCGTCCAAGTTTCTCTGAGTCGCATTCACTACTGGCTATTCTATACATACTATAACACTTTTCTTACTAACGTTTTTGTATGTATCTATTTAATTTTAAAAAGTTTGAATAAATTATATTTTATAAAAATAGCCAAAAGATGGCGTGAACAAAGAAATATTCAAATATTTTTACTTTATAATCCTATTTAAGTAAGTTTTATTATTTTTATTAACGAAACAAAAGTTAGGAAATAGCTAATGACATAATTATGTTAGTTATAAACGACAACCTTTTTAAGTATAAAAAGGTGGTTGTTTTCTTTACAAATAGATGATTTGGGTTGGTATTACTGTTAACGAGTTGGTCCATTCACAATTAAAATGTCTCTAATTGTATTTTTAATATTTTTTAAATCTTTTAATCATTTATTTAAAACAACTTGAAAAGACATATATTACATGTCCGATAAAAATATGCGTCGATGATATTTTTTTTTATTAGAACATAAATATGTAGTGCTACGAACTTATCTGGCCTAGTGGATGAAAATAAAACTAAACTGTAATAACTCATAGCGCCCCCTGTCAATGTCAAAAAAGTGCCACAAGATCCTTGTCGGTCAAGTCTTGTCGTGTGTCATTTTTATGCCTCTGTAATTTTTCCACATTTTCTGATTGAACTGACCGGGATAACAACAACACTTAACTGGTCAAATAACTTTTAAAGACTACAAATAAAAAAATACTTTACTTTCAAATAGAAACAAAAGCAAATGAATATCATGATTTTTTCTTTCAAAAGGAAAGTAGGATAGGTAGAAGTAGGATAAATACGTAAATATGAAAATCGAAAATAGAAAAACACATTTGTACATGGCAGGATTCGAAGTCGGGACCTACAGTTTACAAGTCAAGAGCTAAACCACTGAGCCACCGACACTCAAAAGAAGAGTAAATATATTACAAAGATAATAAAAGTTAAATAAAACTTTCTTTTATAATTATAATGTCTTGTTAAAAATTCATTTCCATTAGAAAATTCCGTTATAAAAATGAAATAAACAATAACATCCAATCATTTCAATCCGATGTAGAATAAAACCTTTCACCTTCAACCTTTGTTACAATTCTGTTTATGAACAAGGTATTTTAATATTATCACAACATTTATTCATTTCTCAGTAACATTTTATTCCTCTCTCTTTATTCACGTTACATACCAAGTTTTAATCGGCATGTAATTTTTGAGTCATCAACGATTAGGTTGAAATTTTTCTAGTGTAGATCTTACAGCCGCCTGTTCAAACGCCATTCAAATTTAAGCATGTAAAGATAGCCGTAGAATTTGTAATTTGAACGTGGACTTATCATGTAAGACGCTCTTAAATATTTGAATGGCATTTAAAATTTCGGCCGTTAGTCGTATACCACATTGTTTACTAAATTATTTTTAATCCGCGCGGACAAAGTACGGCTCACTGTTAGTCTAAATAAGTTTTTTTGCTATGAAAATTATTTTTTTTTGTTGTGGAGAAGAAAATAAAAAAAATAGTTGCTTTTCTTTACAAAAAATGATTCTGTGCACGTGCACGTGCACGATTATTATAATTAAAACAAGATTACAATTGAAAAACTGAACGTGTAGACACAAGTGGCATCAGTTTAAACTGCACAGTTAAACTGTACAGTTAAAAATTTACGCGTTTGTAAGCTTAACACATAATCTTTACTCTTCTTTTCAAGTAGAGATAGTGGCAAAAGTTACAAACTATGTCAGCATACAACCTTCCTTTCTTCACAATATCAATCACCACTCAAGTAAAAGCCTCCCGTCACAAACAACATATATATCAACATAAGCCCCTACTCATAAAAGCACTTTCGCTTTTCTAAAACAAAGTGAAAACTTTGTAGGGTGAACCACCGGATCCTTTTGAGTGTCACACGTGTTCTAACTTTTAATTCAAACGACTCGCCCGTTTGAGTTACTTAAGGTAACTCAAGTTTTGGTATAAAACACCCGAAGAGTGTTTCTAGAAGTTTCGAGGGTATATGTTACTAATCGAAGATATTTCGATTTTGGATAAAATATATAAAAAATAGGTAAAAAAAAACATTTCTTGCATTTACCGTAATTGTAACTTATTATATACTAACTATAAATATATCTATACTGGTAAACTATAATTGTAAATTTAAAAAAAATATATATTTAAACTTTAGAAAATGAGTGTGTCTGACGCCCTCACACTGCACTGCAGTTTGGCGACAAATCTAAGTGTAAAAATATATGTAAAACTAATTATTATAAATAAATTAACATCGGGATGGTCTTGTAATAATGAAAGGGATATTAAACAAGTCCAATGACGGCCTAATTTGTGTGGTAATCGTTGAAAATAGCTGCTGATAAAATCAACTATAAATATCACTGCTTTACTAAATAACTATTTATTTTTTTGACATTCTTATTGGACATGATATTCATTATTAAGATCACGTTCAATAGTAAAAGTATATTAGTTGCTTAATTAATTTTATATTTTTTATATTATTTGCGGTAAAAGAAACAATAAAATAAAAGAAATTCATAAAGAATATTACATTTAACATTTTACATTCACAGCTCGAGGGAGCGTAAAAATTTTATCGAACAACAGTAAAAAGATATGAACATTTTTTTTATGTTATTTTCATTTCAAATTACTGTGTTATTTCAATTGGCCGCAAGCGCGAGAGGCGCCACTTTCGCATTACAATAATTTCCAGGTCAGGGCCTGTTGGACATTTTACTTCGCCATGTATACCTGCTTTCACTTGGCCGTTTAATTTTCATTTGCTGTAACTCAGCGTCGGCTAGAAGAAATATAAATAATATGTATAACAGTGGGTTTACATTACCGAGAGATATAATATTTTTTTGTCTCTATCATTCTCTTAGAAATAAAGAGTAAATAACACGTTTTTACAGATTTTTCAGCATTGGAATTCTGTTCAAACAGCCTATTCTCTAAAGAAGAGCTTTTTATTGATAAAATTATATCGATTCAGTAACTATTGAAGCAAGTTCAGCTGTGAGATTTTCAGATTAGGTCTGAGTTCGGTTTTCAGGTTTAAATACTAAATCTAAAATGACTATAATTCTATCATATTTCGGATTCTTGTCATTACTGAAATTACCAGCAATATTTATAACCTAAATCTATAATTACCAAGTAATTTATCACAAAATTGTTACCATTTCAACAAAGGAGTAAGATTTGTTAAATTGAAACGTAATTAAGTTATATTAAGTTATTAAGTGCAGAATAGTAGTTAAGTAAGCTAAGTAGAGGCAATAAAGGGCACGAAGATCCCGTGCGTGCTATTAACAAAAGATAAGACTGGACTTTATTACTTGGAAGAGATCAATACCTCTTCCACAGATAAAAAGCTGTATCACGATACGGTTTTTGTTAAATGAACACATTTTCTTGAAAAGAATGAGGGTAATTAAAAATCTAAACGCTAAAGCCGGCTACGAACGTTCACACGTCAGTTTTAACTGCGCAGTCGAACTGTACATTTAAAACTGAACGTCTGTAGCCTACTTAAGTTTGACCAGAAAAAACATTGATACGTTTTCTTGCATACTTTTTGTATTTTATTATTGTGGATTTCAAATATCCATTATTATTTCCACTATCGTGTCTGACAAATCACTAGCTCTCTGTTTTTAACCGTTTTCTATGTTGGCCTATGTATGTTTTACATATTTTCTGACACAACCAACTATCCCGACTAGACATCATAGTTTAACTATATGAACTACTGTTGTGCGCGACTTCGTCTGTGTGGAATTAAATAATATAGCCTATGTTACTCGGGGATAATGTAGCTTTCTAATGGTAAAAGAATTTTTGAAATCGGCCCAGTAGTTCTTGAGTTATTTCAATACATACAAAAATACAAAGTTTCTCTCTTTATAATATTAGTATAGATGTGATCTACTTTAAAAAGAAATACAAATATCATAGTTAAAATACTAATTGAGTATTGTGCTTAGTTTAATTAGTTTAACTAATCATTTAATTGTTAAACGTTTTAAAATATATCAAATCTAAATCAGGAGATCGAATCAGGATATAATTGGAATCATACCCGTTTCGATTGAGATATACTTCCTTTAGTCGGTTTACGATTTCCCGAAGCGAAGGAAGGGGAGGGAATAATATAATTTCCTAGCATCCCGATTGAAGCGATGATCACTTATATAGTATTAATGCACCAGTGCACAAGATCTTATTAATTTACCTTTTGTTAGTAAATGTAATTATCGATTAGAGGTACATCTTAAAAAACAATATAGGATTTTAAAGCTTCCATACACGATTTTGTAGTTTTATTTTAAGGACATCCTGTATACTGTGATTATATTTCGATATAAAAATATTAGCTTACTGGTACACAAAGTCCTTCAAAAGCCATTTAGGGGATACTTAGTGATCATTTAGCATTTCTCAGTGGTCCACAAATCTTCTTGTCAAAATTATGTCACCTTAAAGACCGTTTTTTGTTGAATATTTTTTAAATATTTGATAAGATTTTATTATATTAATTAAATGTTTAATGCTACATAATATTATTTAGCTTAAAAGGACATCTTGTTAATTAAAAGATGTCTAGTAAAAACTGTAATAATTTTTCTAGAGTATGAGAGTATGAATTCGACCCATGATGAAGTCCATTTTCCTCAAATCCACGACTAGCACGTATTTTGAGTGACTTCACACTTATTTATTTAAGTCTTTGATGGGAAGGGGAAGTGGATTGACGGGGAGGCGACGCGTAGGAAGAGGTATTATCTTGCTGTGCGTCTCCTCCTCCGTAGATTAAGGGTGTGCAACGCATGTATGATTGCAGACGTCTATGGGCAGGGGTCGCTTCGGATTTTTCAGCGAATCCTGGTGGCCACTTGCTTGTTTGCCACTTTATATTATAAAAAAATATATTTGAATTTCTTAGCCGATATGTGCAGGTTGCATCACTATGTTTTCCTAAT
>QDHC01000439.1:234137-246178 GCA_013186455.1 Papilio dardanus tibullus | reverse complement strand
ATTACTTCGATATTTAATGATGTTGTAACAAATTATTATTCTTCATAATAACACTAGCTTTGTGTTATCTGTGATAATACTAAAACAAGGTAAATAAAACAAAACGAACATATCTTTATAATATGTTTACATTGTTTATTATCTTACGAAAATATCACATACTATCAAACAATCACATACAAAGATACGCAAATCTGAGATTTCAGTCTCCAAGCTACTTACACAATCTCCTAGAGGTTCGCGTCGCCGACATGAAGAATGGCTCACGTGCTCGTGCCGTGTTCGGACCATGCCCCGTCCAGGCACGGGGGTCAGTGTCCATACGAAATATATCTAGAAAGTGCTCCGTCCGTCAACCTGCTCGGGTACGTTAGTATATTTTGTATGGACACATTCACAGCCCGGGCACAGCACGGTGTAGCAAGAGCCATTTTTTCAAGTGACTCACGCTACACCGCCGGAATGAAAGTGCCTGAGTGAGATGACTGGCGGAGTACTATAAAAATATACTTTGACACTGGAGACACTGACGGCGCGGACCCAGATGTGACACGTACCGGCTGAGACACAATATAGTGTGAGTCATCCTTTATTGGCATTGTATTGCTCAAGCAGCTTAGACATTAAAATCACAGTTTTGCGTGTCCTTGCGGAAAGGCTAATCACTGGATGAAATCTTTATAATCAAATCACAGTCTAATATTCCCCTTAACTATATCTTCATATAATTTTTCCGTCAACGGCACGTAACCAGTCTTTTGATCAAGGAAATACACAGGATCATTGTGTAAACTAGGATTATACCCTTGTTTAATTAATTCTTTCTTTTTTAATTTAAAAGTCGCTGTTAAAGGAGGCTCCGGTAGTATTCTGATGAACACAGGTCTGGAGTATACTGGTAATGTAAGTATACCATTGTAAAGATCTACAATATTTAGTTTTCTTTCTGGGTCCGCGATAGCTGCCATGCCAGCCTTACCTTCCACATTTGGTATCTGAAATTCAAACGATTAGAATTAAAAATTGTGTTTTAAATGGTTACAAAGGATATTTTTACCAATGGCGCAATTTAAATTTTATATTTTAGACAAAAATTTAAAAACTGTAGTCATTTTCTAACAAATATTGGATTCTAAAATTAATATTAAATCACCAATTAACACGTTCGCTAACCTATTTTCCTATTCTTTCATTGCCTGTGATACGAGGCGATATCGACCCCTTATTATTAATTTAACTTTTTTGCCGCTTTAGGTTATAGAAGTACGAGGTCTTTTGAACCCCGTTGCGCAGCGAACCAATTTATTTCAGATTTTTTTCGCTAAATACACGACAGTTTCATAATAAAGAGAGCTTTAATTCGTAGTGGACATTATTATTGTTAAGTATTATTTTCTAATACTCACGGTCACTCCATACACAACAGCATCTTTCAATCCAACCAGGTTACTGATGACACCCTCCACTTCGGCCGTTGACACATTTTCACCTCGCCATCTAAATAATGTTATCCATAAATGAATAAATTAATAAAAGTCCTGTAGGCTATTTTTTTTAATTTCACGCTGAAGGAGTCTCAGATAGTTTAGACAATAAATGCCAGTCGTAACATAATTTCCATTGAATGCGGCCAAAGGTTAATACAAAATTATAGCTATCAATAGTACGGATGGATTTTATAAAGGTCTGTTCATTCATTCACATCAGAAAAGTCTCTTTTTTTTTAAATCAGGAAATGCATTTCCCCGCCACTACTTGGGCGGTGCAGTGGCATAGGTAATGTTGGACTCGCCGGCAGGAGGTGGCCGGAATACCCACTACAACCTGACTGCTCTCTAACGCATTAAGGCAGGAACATCATAAAAGTCCTACCTAAAAGTATCACCCGTTCTATCTTTGAAGTAGAAGTATCCATAGTGATCCATCACGAGGATATCACCCGTGTTGAAGTAACAGTCATTCTCCTCCTTCACGTGACGCACCATCTTCTTCTCTGACGCAGTTTTGTCAGCGTAACCGGAGAATGTCAGAATCGCTTTCTTCGGATCGATTTTACCGAGAAGCAATCCTGACAATTGATATCATTATTATTATAACTTATTTATTAATTAAATTGAAAGGTCCGTCAGGTGCAAGAGACAAACACAATGTTGGAAGACAATACAGCGAAGACAACCAATGGTAAGAGACTGGATCAAACAGGGAAAAGATAGGGACAACTGGAAGATGTCGGAGGAGACATGTACCCAGAAAGGGGGCCAAATTAGAATGGAAAGCAACAAAAAAATAACAGGAGTACTTATTAAACAAAAGCATGACACGTAAATCTACACTGATTGACACAGTGTACATTGTTTTTTAAATAGTTTGTGCTTTAGGATTTCGATTGGATTGCGGTATACATCATGCTATTGTGCATGCATTGTATTTATCATAAAGCTACGAGTATTTCTACATCTCACCTGGTTCATGAGGACCGCACGTGATACATCTTCCGTTCTCATCGCGTAATATGTCACCGGTTATTTCATCACACCTGAGAAATGTGAAAATGATTCTTACACATATTAACATAAAGTTTACTTTTAAATATAAATGACTTACTTGACAAGCGTCAGTGGATATATTGAGGATACGAGGCGACTTAAAAAGCCAATGGCACCAACTTTTGAATCAAGGTTAACTGAAATCGAGTTAATGAAGTTATACAACATTTGAATAATGATAAAACTCCTATTAACAAATAACTTTGTACTTTATATATATTTTACTCGATCGACGCCAAGATAGGCTACCAGATAATTCTTTAAGTAGTTGTTAAAACGAATAAACAACATACAAATAAATACACTGAATCTCCGAAGAAATTCAAAGATATGTGTCAAGTCACTGCACTTGGCGACCGTTGTTGACTATGGCCTAATCACCACTAACTTTGGGTAGTTTCTGAGGTTCCCCAATCTCTATACTTACCAAGGTTACTATTCCCTTCTGTAGCTCCATAAAATTCCAATACTCGGTCCACACCGAATCTGTCGACGAACTCCTGCCATATCTGAGGTCGTAAGCCATTACCGACTATCACTTTGACATTGTGAGCGCGGTCATGTGTACCTTTGGGCACTGCTAGTAAATAGCGACAGATCTCACCTATGTATTGGGCCACCTGAAGAAGATTATAAAAAGGTAATCGTAGAAGATAGAAATTACGAAACAAAAATCATTAGTCTTCTGTCAGTTATTTAGTAAATAACAAAAGAATCTGGGTGTAAAAGGATATAAGTAAGAAGGCCATAAAATCCGATATGACGGCTGATAGAGATGTATGTAGTGCATACTGCACTCACTATGCAGACCATGGTAATGCCCGTTACGAGACATCGATAGTAGGAGCAATTTTTTTAAAATTACTTGAGACACGCTTGAAACTTTTTCGTCGAATTAGAACCTACATTTTAAATCTTACCGTGCATCCATGTTTAGCAGCATCACTCCAATAATTAGAAGCTGAGAACTTCTTCCTGAGCACCACTGTGCAGCCAAGCACGAGGCCCTGGCCCGCGCCAAGCACGCCGCCCGCTGTATGATGGAGTGGTAATGGGTCGTATATTATATCATCTGATGATAGACGAGCTGATGTATGCACGCCCAGTGGAATCAAGAGGTATCTACAAAAGACAAATTGATTACTTGATTGTAAGCGATTTTGGAACTTAATTGCATCCAGAGATGTTAATTAGTCACTAAAGAAGTGTAGATTTATATAAGTTATTGATACATACTGACTAAGGACTCTGCGTGCGACAATAGAGTAAGAAGTATGGAACACAAGAACGTGTGCCTGAAGCCATAATTCAACAACAAAAGCTATTACGTTTTTAGAAGTAGTTCGGTATAAACCTAACCTATACTTTCTATTCTCCTTTTCTTTCCCTATATCTTTTTGCTATTTTAATAATATGATGATGTACTGACATCATGTTCACTATTATTTCCTGCAACTAAATCTATACTTATTTCTTGGGCTATTTCTATTGTAGCAGTATCTAGCATTGACTTACCTGATGTTAGTTATAATAGCAGCTTTGGGGAATCCTGTTGTACCACTAGTGTAGATATACATCAACGTATCTCTGGGTTTAGCTATATCTACATCTATACACGCCTCTGTAGACATTTCAGCCAGCTCGGTGGCTAGAGGCGATGTGTCATGGAGTATCGGCGCATTTGGACGATCAGGTGAATTGAATTGGAATAAAGGTATGTCACTTATTTCGTGCTGGATTTCTTTTATAGCTGGAAGAATTGTTTGAAAATATATTAAGGTGTACGAAAACGTACTGAGTATATAAATTAGATATTTTAGAATTAGTTTCAAGCTTATTGGACACAAAATCTGTCAGAATACGTCTACCCTCACACTTTTACTGATTTAGTCGTTGTAGGATAAATCTACATTATGGGCGTACTTAAGTGATCATTAAAAGACACTATTAAGACTAATTTCTAGCAGAGACAAAGAAGAAAAGTAGAAACAAAGGTATATGTAGAACTTTTTTAGATTAATAGATTACTTACCATCGGCCATTTCATCACCAAATATAACAGCTTTGCAGCCAGCAATCTTCAAACAGTAAATCAACTGAACACCTCTCAGATTAGTATTAACTAATGCACTGGTCACACGTATCTTGGCTAAACCTAGCCATATGAATACATACTCTGGTTGTGTTTCCATGAACAAAGCTATAACTTCTCCTGCTTTGAATCCTTGTCGTTTGAAGTACCGTGCTAGACGGTTACTAAATTCATCACCCTAAAAAGTATTCATAGAAGAATATAGCTAGCCTTCTTAGAGTGCCAGAGTCTATTAGATAATTTTTTATCTTACCTCGCGAAATGTCAGAAATCTATCATCCATAACAAATGCTTTCTTATCAGGGTTCATCTTGGCGACTTCCGCCCACCTGGTGACTACAGTGATCCCTTGTCTCTCCCACACCCAGATCCTGAACATTGTCTCCAATAGAACGCGAAGACCACTGGAAGGATCAATAAAGTGAAATAGGTCTTTTATATTTATTAGCTATGTATGCTAAGAACCTAAGGGTATGGCCAATATTAGAAACTTTAAAATTTTATTGACCTTCATTCTAGAAAGGACTGTCATCAAAATAGGCGAAATAAAAGGCTATAGTAACCCTACAAATACCGAAAAGCTATGTTAAACAGTAGCTACAGACAGCATAGAAAACTAAATCTATCTATTTTCTCTCTTTCCTTAGTATTCATTTGGATAGAGACAAAACAGGTGAGAGAATTTTTCCCCTCGCACCAACTGGGATATCACGAGGGGCCAAGGTCCACTCGATTGACGGCACCTCACGTGGCGCGGACACAATAGGGTAATAAGCAACATCCGGCCTTCGCAACGAGACGAGAAGGGAGAATCATACAAGTGTTACCACACCTTTAATTCAGGTGGCGCAGGAAATTGATCTAAAGTATGATTGAATATAAGCGAGCGGCCATTTTGGAAAAGATGAACGAAGTTAATCTTCGTTTTAAATTGGCTTTTTAGAGTCGTGGTTCAGCCAAATTTGTTACCTTTTTAAACCCTGATTTTTTTGTTATAGTTTTAATAATCGACTAGTTGCTCGGTGTCTCTAATCAATAAATTATTTAAAACGAATTAACTCAGTAAATACTTCTTTCATTATTTTTAATTATTTTTTCTAGATTCTGACGTCTAAAGCCGGTCGAAACCGGACGGTACCATAATAGCAGAAACTCAAGGCGTCGATTGCTGTGCGGTTGATTGCGGTCGCTTGTAATTGGAAACAACTGCTTGTGAAATATGACACCCTAGTACGTATAACATTCAGCGTTGTCCTGGTTGACCGATTTTTCTTCAGTTTGATTTAATTTTAAATCTCGAACAGAGTTTTCATTTGTTTTTTTATTATGTATTTTATTTTAAATAAGGAATTCCTCACTTTCAATTGTTTAAGTTAGCTTCCAAGTTCGATTTACAAAAAATCGAATTTGATTTTCTAAAACGGTTTTTGTGTAGCCATGGAGTTACCCAAAGTATCTTTCGATTGGCGATATCGCTGATGGAATCGACTAAAATGTATGAAACTGATAATACCATTCGATATGAGCTTGTCACGTGTGAGATAAAACGTCATTGCCGTCATACATTTTTGATGTTCGTTATCGAGTCGCTTTTTAGGCAATGGAGGGTCACCCAAAGTATATGCGCTACTTTGGGTGACCCTCCAGTTTTACTTTAAAAAACTTACATAGTGTCCCTTTTATACGTCTTCCTCCAGATATAAATCCATTGGTATCTATTCCCTGTCATTAGATAAATAGCGAGCATCGCCAGGAGGGCCATAATAAGCGGATGTCCATACGCCAGCCATGTTAGGGATGTCATAGTCACAGCAATCAACGTCAGAATAACTCCCTTCCTCTTCTCCGCTTCTTCGAATCTTACTTCTACCTTTTCTGTCATCCTGGTACTTTTTAATATTTAAGTTGCATGTCGGAAAAAAATCTGTAAGAAGAGAAGAGAAGAAAAGAGATCATAAGAAATGATAGAAAAATAAAAATGTAAAAAAAGTAATTAATAAAAAGCTATAAGAAAAAGAATAAATATAGGAAAAATAATCAACTTTAAACCCTTAAGAAGTGTTAGATAAGATTTTTTATCTATTTATGGTTTGGTAAACAACTAAATATTATTTAGTTGTTTACCAAAAACTAATATTAATAAATAATATTAATTAAACTAATATTATTTAGCAAAAAATTTTTGCTATCTCTACTAGGTTGAGCTAAACTTAAAGAATAATTAAAAGTGGCAAGAACTGATTTCAAAGAGCTAATTTACAATTATATTCCAAAAATACAGAGGATAGCGATTACCTAGGCTTCATTATACAGAGTTCAAAATCACAGATTTAAACATAATAAGTTCGTAACAATACACAATACTTGGTAAAAATAAGTAAAAGGTAAACAACATCATATATATAAACACACACAGTTTATTGACATTTATTTTATTAGCACATCTCACTTTATTTTACCATGTCTTATTTTATTACACAATCTCAATTAAAACAAATGAATTCACTAAAGGTTTATGACCTTTAATAATCAAATAAACATCTATAAAATTCTCTATAAAGTATACTTACACAATCTATATATATATATACCAATATTATAAAGAGAGAAACTTATTATTTAATTCCAAGTTGACGAAATCACACAATAGCTAGTTTATAAATAAATATAATACTTACTTTATTTACCGCTTGTGTACAAATTACACATTTATAACTTCGACCGTGTAACTAGTACACAATGAATCGTTACACTCAATGCATCAACACAGAATGAAATTGAATACAGCGTTCAATGTAGCTTGTTATTGTAGTGTTGTTACTATTGAATAACGGTAACACGTTATAAAAACGTTAAAATGTTATGCTATTTTAAATAACAGTTATACTATTTGTAACCTTTATTTCTTTGGATCAACAACCTTGATTATGACTTCAATACTTATACTACTTAAAAAGGTTAAAGGTTTTTTGACCCATGATGGGTTCCATTTTCCGCAACTCTACGACTAGCGCGTATTTTACGTGAATACTACTACTACTACTACTACTACTACTACTACTACTACTACAATACTATAATATTATAAATAGAGAAACTTTGTATTTTTGTGTGTATTGAAATAACCCAAGAACTACTTGGCCGATTTCAAAAATTCTTTCACCATTAGAAAGCTACAAAAGCCCCAAGTAACATAGGCTATATTATTCAAATCCACGCGGACGAAGTCGCGCACAACAGCTAGTAGAAATAAAGTACCTTTTAATGTATTTAAAAGCTACAGTTTAGTAGATTCAGGCATTCTTATTGTATGTTTCTACTGTCTAAACATATTCCTTATCATTATCTACACTAACATTGTAAGGGGAAAACTTTGTATTTTTGTATGTATTGAAATAACTCAAGAACTACGGGGCCGATCTCAAAAAATCTTACTCCATTAGAAAGCTACATGGTCCCCGAGTAACATAGGTTATATATTTTAAAGCCGCAATTTGATTACAATAGCTATTCTTTAATAAAACACAGCAATATCTTGCTCACGTATCTTAATACGTTGGCTTTCAAATGTTGTGATGGCTTTCAAACTCTTAAGTTTGAAAGCCATCACGCCATAAAGCCATCGATTAATTAACCCAATTTTTTGTCAGCTAGTCGGTAATAAATATCATCATTTAAAAAGTAACAGGTTGAAATAACATGTTAGAAATATAACGTATTTGTGATATAACACATCACTAATTGAACTTTGTCCTTCCCCACTAACTGTCCCATTCATAAGAATATGTATGCAACTTTACTATGTTATCAACGCTTGCGCAACTAAATTATGCAAAGTAAAATAAACCTTAGTCACCACTGTTAAGGTTACTTTTACAAGAAATAATTATATTTAATTGTAAAATGAACAGTATTATGTGACAATAAGACATGTTTTTGCTTGAACTATATTTACCGGTCAGTTGTGTCTTGTGTCCACGGATATTAAATAACTGGAACATGTTTTATAAACTAATCCATACCTGTGACTTGGTCTGCTTAAAATAAAGATACATAATATTTTTTTAATTTACTTGATACTTTTTAATTCTTAAACATAGTTTAAAAGAAATCATTACATTATTACTAAAAAAGCCATTTTAGGTTTACAGTCAAACCTAGATAAGCGAACGTCCAAAGGACCGCGTTATTTGTCTTGTTTGTTGAGGTTTCTCTCTACTCTGATTTTCTGTTTATGGAGGTGGCTCGTCGGGACCAGAGAATTACTCTCGCTTATAAAATAACTTTAACTTTAAATTAACGAGTAAGGAATCTCAAAAGTGGCAGTGTTAATAAAAACCTTAACAAAATATGAACTTAATAATATACCAATTACACTAATATAAGAAATATTATTAAATTAGGTACTAAATAATCTGCTTCACATAAAATACCACAAAAACAAAATAATTAACAAATAATTCCAAAAAAGTCCATAATCTCTGTATAGCGGACTTATGGCCGTTTTCTCCAACAATCCCTAAATGTTTACTAACCCTTAACGTGTTTTAAATGTCACTTAACACAACTTTCGTTCTCACCAACAGTTAAGTGTCACTTTAGACCGCAAGGGATCCGTTAGATTTACGGAGACCCTTAAGCAAAAGACACCTATCTAAAACTTTAGGGGTTGGTTGGTGAAAACGGACATAAGTCACAGAGCTACTTCTTTACTAAAAGAGTCTGTATAACATCAACAGGCAATCCTTTCGTTTCCGGTAAGAAGAAGAAACTAAACATGGCAGACACGAAGCAGACGATCGCAAAAATATAGAACACTGGACTTAAACCTATGGCTGCTACTAATGGTGTAAAAATATAGAGAATTACAAAGTTGCATATCCAAGCCCATTCCATTGACAGCATTGATACTAGACTTTTTACCTGAAAAGAAACAAAAGGAGAAGGTGTCAAGTCTATTATCTATGGTAGATAGTTTAATATTAAATTAGTCGATACGTAATCGTTTACGTAACATCTCCCTTTACAGAAGGAACCATTACTCACTTCTGGCAAAAAGACTTCAGCAGCAAATACATAAGGAACTGTCCCCGCGCCGAAGTTATACGCTATGCAGAAGATGTATACGAAAATACCAGTGAGCCAGTGTGGGCCCCAGTGAAGGTGGATCTGAGTGCCTAGACCTACACAGCAGATGCCAGCGATGAACGACGAGTAGATCATAAGAGGCTGGAAGAAAAGGGGCAGGTGGTCTTATACTGTAAATCTACACTATGGGTTATCCCTCACTCAATTAACGAATCCATTCTAAGGCATAGGGTGAAGTCAAATTAGTGGTACATTAGCAAACAAAGTTATAAACGGAGAGACTTTGTATTTTCGTATGTATTGAAATAACTCAATAACTACTGAGCTGATTTCAAAAATTCTTTCACCATTGGACAGCTACATTATCCCCGAGTAACATAGGCTATATTGTTTAATTCCAAACAGACGAAGTCGCGAACATCAGCTAGTTGTATATAAACTAATATAACATGTACACATGCAGTTAGGATCTACGTCGGCGTGATACAAAATAGCCTGTAAGATTATTTAACAATACTTTAATCTACGGAAATATACTAACAGCTACTCAACGAGTTCGTCTCTCTGATGAAGATTCAGGATTTAAATAAATACTCACCCGTCTTCCAGCGATATCCATCAAGTATGCGGCAACACAACCTGCAGCCACAAATACTATAGCTAATATCACACAAGAGACAGTTGTCGGCATGTTCGGTAGAGCCTCTTCGAACACAGGATCAGCGTACACTTGCACACCCACTAAACCTTGGAACATCGTCGCTGAGTATAACGTTAATGCAACGAATAACCCACGACGGGTGGAACGAGATTTTTCTAGAACAAAAAATATATATTACCTCACAAAATATCCCTTCATAACCTAACTAACCTAAACTTCCGAAAAAAATGTATAAAGTACTACGATAAACGAGGACCAATAAATCGTCGATTATACGATACTGGAGAACACTCGAAACGAAGTAAGATAGACCAGGGGTCTCATTGGAACAAACGATGTATCATAAGAAGTACAAAGATGTTCTATATTTTGGAATAAATTTTATGAATGTAACAGTACTTACCAAACAGTAATTTTCAACATATAAGGTGATTATGGCGAAATTATGGAATAACATAGTTTACGTAGGAGCCTTCGATTTATATACATATATGCTTTGTAACAAATCCAGCTTATTTAATAAATTATGTTACATTGTATAAATGTTATTGAAGTGTATCGTAAATCTCTACGCATCCTATCACATCACAAAAGAGATTAATTGTATTACCTTATTTTTTCATAAAGATATAATTAGCTTAAGAACATAATCACATTGCTTATTTACTTATGTATTAACTTTGCTTTGACATTTATAGCATTTAATTATGATATTTCACGGTACATAACCTCAAATATTGCTAATCTTTTGTATTGTTATATGTTCTACTTACTCAGAAACTCCCATTTGGATATCTTTTCTTTTTTCGTTTTCGGATTCAAACTTTCTTCTTCTGGAATATCTACAAATATTAATAATTTTAAAACAATACTTACAGACTTTACAAACGACATTTTAACAATGTTAATGCCCGCGCGAAACTCAGTCAGTCCTTTTTTACATCATCTTTCTTAATTGAACAAGCAACATTGTTAGTGGCCAGTACGATCTCGTTAGTAGTACACAAACTCCTTGTACACCAAAGAGGTCGAATACTTCTTATAATAATAATAAAACTTATCAAACTTACTTTCAATGTCTGCACTGAGAACCCTTTTCATTGCGTTTATCTCGTGTATGATAAGTTTGGAATCTACATCTACCCGTCTGTAGAAAGCAACAGCTTTTGCAGCATCCTGTTAAGAAAAAACGTAATCAAATTTTGAATTGTACTTCATATAATTAATAGTTTTTTTCGAATCGAGTCATTTAAACCATCTCTACCATTTTGACGTCATGCTTTACATACCTTAGTGTTAAAATAAATTTACTTCTTCTAAAAAAAACATTCTCTACATCACAACTAAACTTACCTCTTCAAGATTCCGTTTCATCAAATGCAAGGGCGATTCCTTCATTGGCCACAGCATTAAAATACCCAACACAGACATCGAGAGACAGGCATACGTCATCGTCTGATACTCCAAACATCCTCCTAACACATAAGACACTAGTATACCAAGCCCATACGATATCATGGAAAATGAAGTCATCGTTCCCCGTACAGATTCCTGACAGAACTCACTGACGTAGACAGGAGCCAGCAGTAATATGCAACCGCCGAATCCTGATATAAACATAGCGGCGAGGACCGCCTCTACTCTTAGACTGAGT
>QDHC01000439.1:216499-226669 GCA_013186455.1 Papilio dardanus tibullus | reverse complement strand
AATGTAGAAATATTTTTCACCGCGTAGATACGAGTTCCAGGGACTTCAAATTTTCCGTAGGTGTTTCTATTACTACTTCAAACTTGATTTTATAAAGGTTCAAATAAGATGAAAAACTTTGTTTTGAACTTCTAAATTTTAAGCGGACGAAGTCGCTGGCGACCGCTAGTATTATAGTATAGTATATATAACGTTGTACTTTTACAAGCGCTACAAAGCGATTCGATAGCTAACATCAAAAATGTATGGCACTATAACAAGTTTGATATCGTCTCACGTGACAAGCAGATGACTTATCGAACGTTATTGTCAGTTTTATACATTTTTGTCGATTCCATCAGCCATATCGCCAATAGAAAGATACTTTGGGTAACCCCCTTAATTGATTAGTCGTTTTCGTTTTTGTCTAAAATTGTGTTTGATACATAACATAACTAAGTACCGCGATCATTTATTTTTTTACTCAAAACGAGACATTGTTTAAGAATGTAATTAAATTAGAAGAAAAATAAAACGTTTTTTTTAATTTTTTCTTTCGAAAAAGTTGATGAAAAGTTAAATAAAACGCATTTGTTGACATAAAATAAAATCTAGGTCACGCTGGCTCTACTCATATTTTCGTTTTACAAAACGTAGCAATTTGGCGTCCCATAATTTATTTCGGGGACACCGAAAATATTATAATACGCGACGGACCCGTTCCGAACTAAACGTCTGAACACGATAAACATAACATAAACTAACATACCATCAAGTTCAGGATTTAGCGCCCTCTTCATATTATTAATCTCTTGAGTCACTTCTTTTGAAGTTTCCTTCACTCTCCTATAGAAAGCAATAGCTTTCGCGGCATCCTACAATTAAAAAAATCTAAACAAAACATAATAGTCGTCCATGTTACATGTATTTGTTGTAACCGAAAGTTTTCACTGCCGAAACATGTGCAAAACACATCTCTAAAGCCTTGAAAACACCAGGATAGGATTTTAATCGAGTAGCAAATCATTTAGTAACTAAACGTGTCCGAACAGCAATATTTAGGGTACATTAGTAAATCCTTTGTTCGGATACATGCTACTTGCTACTCAACTTAAATACTATCCTAATGCGAACAAGGCTTAAAAAACACGTCCGTTTGTTTATATTTGTCATCGAATATTTTTTTCTTAAACATTAATCTATACTCTTTACTAATATTATAAAGAGAGAAACTTTGTATTTTTGTTTGTATTGAAATAACTTAAGAACTACTGGACCGATTTCTAAAATTCTTTCACCATTTAAAAGCTGTATTATCCCCGAGTGACATAGGCTATATTATTTAATTCCACGCGGACTAAGTCGCGCACAATAGCTAGTTGAGAATAAAGGCAATAATTAAATTTTTGATAACGTTACTATTGTCCAATAGAAAAAGCTTCTACAAAGTCTTTAACTTAACATTTTATGGAACGAATCTTACTAATATAAATGCCAAAGTTACGATGGATGTATGGATGTTTGAAGGTATCTCCAAAACAACTGAACGGACTTCGAAGAAATGCACAATTGTAGAACTTAGTCTGGAGAAACATAGGCTACTTACTAGAGTTTGCAATCCCGCACTCCGGGATCCCGCAGCGTATTACGGAATCCACGTCTGTAAGCTTCAGTCGATTAAATATTATTCAAATTATGGCTTTATTATACTGAGACACTTGATTTACGAAGGACTTGCTCTTAAAACTATTGTTTTTTTATCTAAATTGCACAACTTAAGCCGGTTTCGTGGCATTTTGCACACTGCAAAATCTTATTTAGTTTTTACTCTAATGGAGTGGAAAGTAAGTATTTTATTCTATTGCAAGTACGGCTATTTATTTAATATCTATATACTCAACAAATATAGAGACAAAAAAGTATGTTATATGGCTGCATATAGTGTTTGTCATATATGACCGCAAGTTAGTGCGGGATCCCGCAGTGAGGGATTGAAATCCCTACTACTTACTAAGTTTTTAATTCTGGTGGTACGGAGTCTCAGACGACTTATAATAATCTAAACAACACATTACCGCTTCCATGCCCTTCTTCATAAGATGTATCGGCGTCTCCCACAGCGGCCAGAGAGCCAACACTCCGACAACCGTCATTGATAAACACACGTAATTCATTACATTATATTCCAGACAACCTCCCAACAAATACGATAACAGTAGACCTATCCCATAGAATATCATTGCCCCTGACGTCATCATCCCCCGGATAGACTCCTGACAGATCTCACTGACGTACACCGGGACAATCAGTAACGCACAACCGCTGATCCCGGATAGAAACATGGCAGCTAGGATCAGTTCTACACTCGATGTTACCGTTACTATACTCCATGAGATCTGAAAAAACGGTTTGTTCAATAATTATTTACGCAAATGGCGGTGGTGAATATGAACCTAAATGAGACTGTAACCTATCCAATAATCTATCCTATTGACGTAAAGGTTTAGTTAGGATAGTAAATTATTTAATTATTTCCTGACCTATTGTTATTGGAACAATTAATTAGGTAACAGAAAAACCATTGGTGAATCCTATTGTACGTTAGATTTTGCCTAATCCCAATAGGCAAAGCACAAACCAACCTTAATTGATGGCTTTGGTCTACTAGGTTACCATAAAACATAAAACCTCTTTGCTACAAAATTAAAAAAACATACTAACCACTTGTGGTAACGAAAACAATATGCAACTGTATTTTCTACCGAACACATCAAGTAAGAAGCCAGACAATGGTGTGCCTATGAGTGCACCAATAGATGAGAGGCTGCCCAATAAAGCCAATTCTGTTTCAGTCATCGGTCGATTGAGGGTCGTGTTGTTTGAGGAGAATAATTTCAATGTGCATGATGGCCAGGCGTACATCAATCCCATACTAAGGCACATGTAGCAAACTGCAAATAAACATTTTTTGGATATTATAAACACCAAGCAGTCACTTGCGGAGGGACGTATAGGAAGAAGAATTATCCTCTTGCTGTGCGTCTCCTCCTCCGTAGATTAAGGGTAGGCAAATGTGAAATGTGGTGAAGGAAAACATCGTGATGCAACCTGCACATATCGGCAAAGAAATTCAAAGATATGTGCATTCACGCAAAATACGCGCTAGTCGTGGAGTTGCAGAAAATAGAGCCCATAATGGGTCGAAACCTTTAACCTTTAAGGGTAGGCAACGCATATGCAATTGCAGATGTCTATGGGCAGCGGTCGCTTCGCTATTTCAACGAATCCAGGCCGCTGGCTCGTTTGCCACTTTTTAATATAAAAAACTTAGAAAAGCGTCCGCAGGCCACAGACATTCGCATTGTAGATTTGTTTGCTTAAAGTAAGAGAATATGTGCAAGAGAGTGAATTCAGTTAAGACCGCATATAGAACTGAATGGAAGAATACATATAGTAAACTATGTAGGGACAAAGGTTGACACAGGACAGACAATATGTCCCCACCAACAATGTTAAGGACGTTCGAGGGCCTTTTCCTGAGGCGGCTAGTGGGCGGCGCGGAAGTTAAATGTGCCCGCGTCGCCCACAATAATGGCCAAGAGGGAGCAAGGTGGTTTAGTGCGGTATGCCCTCACTAGGAGGGTGAGTCCCACATAAATAGATTCCAACTAGTAAAAAAAAAGGACAGACAATATGTGACAATACAAGCGTCAGTAGAAACCTACACAAATCACATCTTGTTGTACTACTCACCTACAATACTACATCCTATCTGACTTAGCACAGACATATTGAACAAAACTCACTCACAATTCACTGCAGACTAAACTGAATCTCAGTTAGACCCTGTTTATCTATTCAGTGATATTTTACCAACAAATACTCAACAAACAAAAGATTAGTACGAAATAACTTTAGTGCGTTTATTTTGTTTAGTAGATTACTCTTTTTATTGCGTTAATAAACAATTTTTTAGGGTTCCTACTTTTTGGTGGAAATTAGAACCCACTTAGTAAGAATTCAGCCAATGATGACCGTTATAAAATATAGTTTGGTTTTGTTTGTCGGAGCTCATATTTCCCTTTGCCCCTTTCCAGCCTTATGTAAAGAGGAAAGGATGGGAAGGGAAATATCCCTTTTTTGTCCATCCTCGTGCCCTATATCCCTTGATCTTGAAAGGCAAGGATGGGAAGGTAAATGTCCTTTTTCAGCTTATCCCCTCCCTCTTTTTACAATCGTAATAGGAAATACAACTTTATTTACGGCATTTAACTAAATATGTCAAAAGTCAACACTCGTTTGTTTATTTTAGGCTTTGATGGATTATTTAAAAAATCCTGGTGAATTTATTTTATTGCTACAAATCTGATAAGCATTCATACATACGCTGACGTATGAATTATTATTATTGACGTAAAAACCACAATTTCATAATAAGAGATTGTAAGAGAAAAAACATTTTTGTTTTTTATAGTTTGTGACGAAATGAAAGGGACATTAACCCGGTGGCTCATTTGGGAATATACAGTTATGTAATAATAGTAAGTGTAACTAGTTTGAAGATACACATTTATACCGGTAATTCATAGAATTCTAGTGATGAGGACTGTGGATTTGTTATATGGCGCGAACCTAAAAGCTCTAAAAAAAGTTTAAAAAAAATAAACTAGCATGATATAAACAATATTAATAGTAATGTCTCCATTATTTAAAGTCAAATAAACTAAAAATTATGAATGTACGAAACGCATGTATTATTTTTCAAACACATTTAATTTTTGCTTCATGGTTGGTTTTGTAACCTTGAAACGGAACGTAGCGCTTAAACGTCAGGACAACTGACAGTTGACACTTGACATTGAGGGTTAATCATGTTTTTTTTTTAATGTTATTCTCGTTGAATAAACTTGGCATTTCTCTTATAATTTAAGTTGCATGGTCGTTATATTATATCAATTGTGCATAGAATACAATTATACTCTGTAGAAAATACTTCTAACCAGTTCTGTGTTGACAACATCATAAGCGCCCTCGACTACGTTACCTCATAGTTTTTTGTGGTTTAAAAATGGATATATCAACATACGTATTTTTCGACATAGAAACTACAGGATTACCGCAACAGGAGAGAAACCAAACTAAAATAATTGAATTGACTTTTTTAGCGGTTTCGACGAGTGAAATTGAGGCTACAGCGGTAGGCGAAATACCATTGGTAAATAAGTTATCACTATTTTTTAACCCTGAAAGAACTATAAGTCCACAAGCAGCGAATATGACGAGATTGTCAGAGACACTGTTAGCTAATCAGCCAATTTTTAAAGAAAGAGTTAAAACACTTAACTCGTTTTTGGAAGAATTACAAAAACCAGTATGCTTGGTTGCTCATAATGGAAACCGATTTGATTTTAAAATCCTCACCGCAGAATATAACGATGCAAATACGGAATTCCCTAAAGATCTCCTCTGCGTCGATTCCATAACTGGATTTAGACAATTGGATAAAAAAAATAAAACTGTCAAAAATAATAACAGACCAAAAAGTAATAAGCCGCTTTGCGTAAGTTCACCAAAGCGAACTTTTGAAAGTATTATGACTGATGATGAAGACGATTGGCCAGAATTAAATATAAGTATTGAGGAATGGAGGGAAATTGATGAATTGGTGATGTCAATGTCAAGTATGTCATGTGATGAGGATGAAAAAAATACATCTGATGAAAAAGGCAAAAGCGACAATGGTCATACAGCCAAAGAGAAAGTAAGTTACACTTTATCAAATCTATATAGGAGGTTATTACAAAAAGAACCCATAAATGCTCATAGGGCAGAAGTGGATTGTTTATTATTATTAGAATGTGTAATTGCTAAAAAATCTACATTTTTGCCGTGGGCTAATAAAAATGCTAAATTATTGACCAGTATCAAACCATTAAGCAGATATTAAATTGATTATAATAGTTATGATTATTAAAAAAACTTGGAGACGACCATAGAGAAAGAAAAATTATGAAAAATATTCAACTGTTTATTGTCTATGACCCCATAGCTTCATTAGACAGAGCCATAAAATCTCAAAAAAAAAAAATCATTAGACAGAGTTCACGGAAACAATGGACATTTTGCTTTGGTATAAGGCCATTTGTTCCTTGACATAGGTCTATGAAGCTGTACGGTTATAATTTTTATTCAAATTGATTATTAAAATTATTTTATTTGACAAAAAGAACTATGGGAAAATGTTCCTTTAATTTTTTTCTTTTTTATTTACTTGACATAATCTATGTTGTGGTGCTAGTTTATAAAGATTTTTTTAAGTAATTTATATGATTATTTTTATATGGAGAATTATTTTTTTAGATTTAAGTATTGATTTATCATGTGATAATATTGTTTAATGTTAAAAAAACTATAAAAAAATTAAAAGTATTTTTTTACCATAATCCTATGTATCGTTTACTCTATTTTTTAAATATAGAATGAGAGGGACATCAATATGTTTAATTTTTATTATTATAGAAACAAGTGACATGTAAAACAGTAAAAGTTAGAATATATAGACCTTTTTAAATTATTTTTTTTGTAAGAATTGATTTTTTAATAAAGACTAGCGATTTTATGTTTATTTTTCTAGGTTATATTTTTTGTATATTTTTTAGTTTTTTTTTGACTTCACATTTTTATGTTCAATCCATCGTTAATTAAGTAAAAGAAAAGCCACACATTTAATTTTATTTGATATTTTTTTATTGATTAAAATTAACAAAAAAAATACTAAAGAAGCATTGGCATGATATACCAAATATATGTTAAATAAAGTATAACAAATATATATTTTTTATTTTTATTATTTTCCTGTACATCTATTCTAATCTATTCAATTTGTCTAAAAAATATAATATTTAATTTAAATAATAAAGTAAAAATCAAACAAATTAATATTTCTCATATTTATTTAGGAACAGAATTTATACAAAATCAGGTACCAAAATTAAAAAACATAAACAAAAATATCATACATTTTACTAATATCTTAATATCTATAAAGCCTTGTTCGCACCAGGATAGTATTTTACTCGAGTAGCAAGTAACATTTATCCGAACAAAGGATTTATTACTGTTCGGACTCGTTTAAGCCTAAACCTACACACTAGGGTAGTAATTTAGTAACTAAATGTGTACGAACAGCAACATTTTAGTAGATTAGATTAGTAAATCCTTTGTTCGGATACTTGCTACTTGCTACTTGACTAAAATACTATCCTAGTGCGTACAAGGCTTGAGATACATTGTACTTTTTAGTATACAGGATGTCCAGTAAGTCGATGCCAAAACTGACTCAGGTGATACAGCAAGTCTTAATAGGAAAATATAAAAATATATTAGACATAGATTTTTTTTTACATTTTTTGATATCTCTTAGGACTTGCTCTATCACCTGTGTCCGTTTTGGCGTCGAATTACGGGACTGCTTGTATAGGAAAAGGATCAGATCGAGAGGAAAACATAATAAAAATACTTTAATTCTTATCACCAAACTAGTCTCTTTTTATCTTTCTCCATTTTTATCTTTTTTATTTTTATCTTTCTTTCTATCTTTGGCCTATTTTCTAGGGCTAACAAATAAGTTCTGTATAACATCGACAGTCAGTCCTTTAGTTTCCGGTACAAAGAAGAAGCTAAATACAGCGGAGAGTAAGCAGACTGTCGCAAAGAAGTAAAACACAGGACCTAAGCCGATAGCTAATACTAAAGGGTTGAAAAGAAAGAGCACAACAAAACTGCAGATGAGGCACCATTCCACAGCTATCATTGATGCTATACTTCTGATCTGGAAATAAACAAAAATAGAATTACCTCAGAAGTCAGAAGGCACATATTTATTAATCATTAGTTTTGAAGGTTATCTTTCTATTATTTAATTTTGTATTGATATTATAAATCTTTTTTACATGAGTATAAGGTGACAAAGGAATATGTGACCCCCGGAAGTAGCTGAAACAGATAATTGACCACTGGCCATAGACAACCCATTTTTTTCTCATCTATTCCTTTTACGAAAAGATTAAAAAATGAAAGATAACATGAGGCCTCCGGCACTTACCCTTGGGTGGCACCAAGCCTGGATCTTAAATGTTTTTGAAGGGGGGGAAATATAAAAATACCGACCATGCCTTTATAAATTCAGCTGATAATACTGATGTACTATTGTTTATTTCATCGTGAAAATTAGATAAATTCTGAGTTGTCGATTATTCTATAAAATGAGAATTTTGCCGCTCACTGAGTTTGCCCGCGCGGACTCCAGCTCAAAGATCCGGGGTATCGGACTATTCTATTGTATGTCATAATTTATACAACATTGAAGTCTATTTAGGGTCTTATGGCCGAATTGTCAAACGTCACTTTATATGTAAGAGCGTCATTCATAAGTCTACGCTTAGACTACAAATTATACATCGATTTAATTTTGACGCCACTTACATTGTAAGGGACGCTTAGAATGTGAATTGCGTTTGTACATTCGTTAGTTTATAAAACTTACCTCAGGTAGAAATATCTCCGCGACTAACACGAATGGCACAGTGCCAGCTCCACACGTGTACATTATGACGAATAGATACATGAAGAGCGCGGTTATCCAGTGCGGAGCCCAGTGCAGGTGTATCTGTGTACCCAGTACTATACAACTGATACACGCGCCTAGTGACGCGTAGATCATTAAATACTGTAAAGAAATAATAGGTTATTAAGTGAATCTTTTAGCTTTTTGAACCCCAGCTCAGGAGGTTGGGGTTGGTAACGTAAAAAGGTAAGGTTCGAGCCATGATCGGCTCCATTTTCCACAACTCCATGACTAGCGCGTATTTTGCGTGAATACACATCTTTGAATTTAGGGTTGGTATGTGGGGGTTGTGCTATGTGATGAAGGTTGGACTACCCGCTACGTAAAATCATCGTGTATTTTTTGGTAGTTAAAATTAGTATTGAAGATATATTTAATTCATTTTAAGGTTGTTAGTCGGAAAATAAAAACACATACTTAGGTCAAAATAGAACCTAAAAGCAAAAGCCTAACCACCAGGAAAAAATCATTTTGTTGTCATCTTTCAGTCTTATAAATTCATCTCCAATTTAAAACATAAATTAACACCACAAAGAAGTATTTCATCTTTATCAAATATCATTAAAAAATCAACCTCTTAGACGGATGCATTGAAATACAGTCCTAGGTAAGCGCCAAGGAACCGCAATAATTGTCTCGTCTATAGAGGTTTCTCGCTTATGGAGGTATATCGTCGGGACCATAGAATGACTCGCTTATGGAGGTTTCTTGCTTATGCAGCTTTGACTGTATATACAAATTAATACCTACCCTTCTCCCAGCCCATTCCATTAAGAAGGCAGCAATAAACCCAGACACCACAGTCAAAATGGCGGATATAACGCTGCAAAGCGTAGGCGACATCGTAGGTATTGCTTCCGCGAACAAAGGCTCCGCGTACACTTGTACTACCATAAGACCTTGGAAGATGGCAGCCGTGTATAGCACAAGGGCCACCATTAGTGCCCGACGTGATGAACGAGATTTCTCTGAAGAAAAAAAAAATAGTCTTATAAGTAGCTAGTAGTTTTGTAGTAGCTAGTCTTTGTTCGAAGTTAGAGCGTCGGTGGCTCAAGGGTCTAGCTCTAATCAGATGACTTCTAATCTGCAGGTCCCGGGTTCCAATCCCGTCATGTACCAATGTGTTTTTCGATTTTCGAATTTCATATGTACATATTTACCCGACGCTATTACGGTGAAGGAAAACATCGTGATGTCAGCACATATCGGTGAAGAAATATGTGTGAAGTCGACTCGCACTGGGACCAGCGTGGTTGACTATAGCCTAATCCCTTAGGAAAGGCTCCGAGACCCTCAGCAGGGACATATAATGAGCTGGTGATGAGTCTTTGTTCAAGTTTCTCGATCAGATTGATTTACTTAGACATTCGAAGAGACTTAAAAAAACTGAATGCCTATTCAATGTTGAAAGTCTAGAATTAGGGTCATAAGACAACGATTTCTTACATTCCAACAAGTTCTTTAGACGTGTATTTTCATTGTTTTAAAAAAATCGAAAGACTTTTTCCACACGAGGCTATCTTAGAAAAAAAATGTGTTAAAAGTGTTACGTACTAAAGAATTTC
>QDHC01000439.1:176769-193578 GCA_013186455.1 Papilio dardanus tibullus | reverse complement strand
AATATTTTTGAGCTGAAATTATTAACATTCGTAAATTATGTTAAAAGAGGTAATATACTTTTTCATTTTTTTTCGAGTATTTTGTGAAAATAATGACGTAATGAAAGTATTAAATATTTTAAAATTAACGAGTTTTAGTGTAAAATGCAGTATTTATTGTTTCATACACATTACACATAACATATTTATATAGTGGAAAGATTTGTATTTTTGTGTCTTAAAATAACTCAAAAACTACTGCACTAATATCAAGACTTCTTTTGTCAATATAAAGCTTCATTATCTCCAAATAATATAGACTACATTTATAACTATTTTTATATTTCCACATCAACAAAGTCGAGTGCAAAAGCTAGCAATTAAAGTCAATAAGCGAGTCATTCTCTGGTTCCGATAAGCTACCTCCATAAGCAAGATACACAGATTAGAGAGAAACCTCTTTAAGTGAGACATATATCGCGGTTCCTTTGACTCTCGCTAATCCAGTATCAACTGTATATCTATACTAATATTATAAACAGAGAAACTTTATATTTTTGTTTGTATTGAAATAACTCAAGAACCACTAGGGCGATTTCAAAAATTCTTTCACCATTAGAAAGCTACATTATCCCCGGGTAACATAGGCTTTGGTTTTTAAATTCACGCGGACGAAGTCGCGAACAACACCTAGTCATCTATATACTTACGTCTAGCAAATTGCGCGAACGCTAACATCAGTGCAATTCCAGCAGCGGTTCCCTTTTGATGTGTCGACAAGTATCTGAACGGAGCTGATATTACCAACGCTTCGAGAGACGGTGTTCTCGCAGCTCTTAGTATCCCATATACGTTAGTTCCTTTGTATACCTGGAGAATAAAATGTTATGTTATATTAAGATTCATCATCAGCAGCTCAGTATATGTCTCCACCGAGGGGCTCAGAGCCTACCCTAAGGGGTGAATAGGCCATAGTCAACGCTGGCCTAGTGCGGGTCAACTTCACACATATCATTGAATTTCTTCGCTGATATGTGTAAGTTTCATCACAATGTTTTCCTTCACCGTAAGAGTATTAAGATTGTTGGATCTTAAATAAATGTAAACTTAGCGTTGGTGGCTCAGGGGTTTAGCTCATGACTTGTAATCTGTAGGTCCCGAGTTGGAATCCCGTCATGCACCAATGTCTTTTCAATTTTCGTATTTCATATGTACATATTTACCCGACGCTCTTAGTAGTAGCAGTAGAAACCATTAGGCTATTGGTGCTTAAATCTTTTAATCAATTTTGTAAAAATAAACATTAAGTATATACCTGGCCTTGTCCCATTGGATAATTAAGAGTGAAGTTGTGAGTGTACACTTCTAAATGCAACTGAGACATCTTACCAACCAACCAGGATACTGGTACTTCACCTGTTTCCTCATACTTTTCCTGAAAATGGAGTAAAATTTCAAAGATACAGTGCCATTTATGGTAGCCTGGTATATTTTACAAATTGTTGCATATAACACAATGTTTGGCATTGGTGGAACATAAAAAGGTTCAAAAGTGTTTCGGGAAGAAATTTACGGCAAACTTAGCATCTCTTTTTGTCATAAAAAAGAAAAAGTTTAAGGAAATTACAATATAATGCCAACAAATCTACTAGACTTTTAGTTCAATAACTATCATAATTAATACACTAAGTTATAGAGTAACATAATACAAACCTCCATTTCTTGCAATAGTTCGCTAAAGAATCGGTTTGCACTAGATTCAGCATTAAATTCCTTGGCGACTAAACCCGGGAGTAAGGCATTCTCTGAGAAATACGTCTCGTTGTTGAAATCCCTATTTCCCAGCATCAAAAACCATCCAATAGCTCCAATATAAAACAGAAAACATAGTGGTCCTTGAGTTTTTCGAAGGATCTTAACCCATTTCGGCGACCCATACTCCGGGTCTGATAATAAGCCCATGTTAACTCAGATAACTTTAAAAATATGTAAATTATATTATAATTCTAAAACATAATTCACAATCAATAGAGTATTCATATAAATCTCGCAAATTATCAATCGATAAACATTAACGCAGAAACAAAAATATAACGTTGATCAAGTGACAGTTGATAGTAAATTGACATTTGCCTTCGGTTCGGAATCGGAATAAAGTCTCAAGTCTTTAAAGTGAAGTCTCAAGTTTTAACGTAAAAATAGTTTTATTGCGGAAATTAGATATTCTATAACAATATCAACTTCAAAGATTATAGTACAGTAACATGTATTATCGTATTTGACGTACTAAACTGTAGCATAATTTGTTTGCAGTTGGTTCTTGTTAAACCAGATAGGTTTCTAAACGAAACATTTTTTATTTCGAAACTCATAGAAAACTCAAATCACTATGTTTTAAATACATCCGTAAATGTTTCAAAAAAAGTGTAAAAGATATTTTACCACTTTGTAGGAATACATAATTATAGTAAAGCTAATACTAGCTAGTTATAACTTAACACCCACGAAGTATTCTCAAAAAAATGTATTTGATGGTATCCAACATTACATTTGGGTTACATCCAGATTACAAATTAAGTATTACATCAACCTGCACTTGGCCAGCGTGGTTGTTCTTGACTACAGCTTTGTCATCTCCAACTTAGGATAGGCTCCAAGCCCCTCAGTGGGGACGTAAGCTGATCATTACATATTTAGAACAATTTTATCGAGGCGTTCCTCTGTCCGTATACCTATTTTCACAATGTTTACACAGAAATAATATATTTTAATAAATAAACTTAATAGAATAAACTAGATAGAATACTAAAACTTAATAAAAAGAATACTTATTTAAACAAATGACAAAGAAAGCAAGCTTATAAGTTAAGAAAAGGATCATTCTACGTTCTGTGGTAGTTGTATTATATCAGCATGTAGGAGTCATAAATGTTAGTTGTATAACATCATAAATATGTAAAATAAATATCTTACGAATGCATAAGTACATGATTCATAAAAATAATAAAAAAAAGTAATTGCAACTCAATTTCTTTTATCCATTCAAAACATAGCGATATAATGCATCAACCGCGGCGATTGTTCATTAGTTTTTCTTTTTTATATTTCTGTTTGAGCTACCATTGAAATGTACCTTTTTAATTCATTTTAGTTTTATCACAATTCAGTCTATTTAACATCTGGTTTATACGTATTTTGTTCACACCATTGTCATAGTTTAGTGTAGTTATTTCAAACATGCGAATGTTTTAATAATTTATATTTTTTATTTTATTTATTTTTTCGCCTCAAACATGTCGTATACGTTTATTATAGTTAGTTTCTTTTCAATTTGTATAGTTATGGTTTATGGTAAATATCACAAGCGAGAAGATCATTTTGATAGTATGGAAAGTTCATCGTTAGGTTCTGATAGTACGGAGTTTTTTCCCGAAGGTTCTAAAGGGTTTTCGAAAAAAAAAATCAGTGCACATGTGAAAAGTGTTAACGGAACGAGAAGCAGGAGCGGAAAAGGTAAGAGAATTTTTAAATTTATGTATTTTTAATTTTTAACTACAGAATTCATTATTTAATATTAACAAACACAATATATCTTTAAAGGTCTATGATAGATTTTTTTATTGTATCGTAAAATCATTGACATATTTAAAATTAAAAACTAAAATATCATTGTAAAGTAACCTTCGCCTTCTTTATTTCTTCACAACGTCTGTTTAAAACAAAACTTTAGTAAATAATTTTAAACCTATAATTAAAACGTCTCAATAGTGTAGTTCGACCCATGATGGGCTCCATTTTCCGCAACTCTACTGGCGCGTATTTTGCGTGACTTCATACTTTGAATTTCTTCGTCGATATGTGCAGACATCATGTTTTCCTTCACCGTAATACTGCCAGTATTGTATTGCATATTAATTTTATTAACAGATAAAACAAAAAAAGGTGAAAAAGTATATAAAGTGAAGAGTGGGTCACAAAGGTACCCATTCTCGGTATCGGTACAAAGAAAGGGTACGCATTACGCTACCGGGGCACTGATTGAGAAAAAATGGGTTCTGACTGTCGCTGGAGAATTTTATAAGTAAGTTGTTTCGATCCAAATTAGACCATAATTATAAAAGCAATTTTTTTTTAATCTATACTAATATTATAAGAGAGAAACTTTGTATTTTTGTATTTTTGTTTGTATTGAAATAACTCAAGAACCACTAGACCGATTTCAAAAATTCTTTCACCATTAGAACGCTATATTATCCCCGAGTAACATAGGCTATAATATTTAGTTCCACGCGGACGAAGTCGCGCACAACAGCTAGTTATAAATATTATTATTATGCACTTTAATTTTACTGTGCCAAACATGTTCGTCCGTATGGCCAATTTCTTTTAAAGGACTACAAAATCATTTACAAAATTACTTGAAGATCTGTGAACATGTAGTTATCTCTGTCATTTCCCTTTAAAAAAATAGAGTTAAATATAATTTTGTCTCTACCTGCCGAAGTTTAAGCCAATAGTCGGCTTCATTAGGCCGATGTCCCGCAAAACATAGCTTTACGCCGTTAATCCCCTTTTTAATTTCGAAACCGCTCTAATGAAGCCCTAGGGATACAGATAATTTCTTTAAAAAAAGTTAAGGTCCTTACATTTTCAGTGTTATTTACAGTGTGAGAGAATCGATAAAGTTCTTCCGAGTACGCTTGGGTACGGTGAACTGCAAGAAAGGAGGTGCATTACTACCTATCAAGGGGGTAGATATACATCCAGCTTATTCATATAAGAAGCCAACGTACGACGTTGCTTTACTACGTTTAGCAGTACCAGCTGAATATAACGAGTCATTGAAACCGATACCTTTGACGAGGATTAAAGGGAAAGTGCTAAGCGCGAAATTCCTGGCAACCTATTGGCCGAGGTTGATCGTAAGTGAACAGAATTTTAAAATTAGAATTTAAAATTTAAATTTAGAATTAGGCATATAGGAGACATTTTTAAATTTGGAATTTGTTTGTTAATTTAAATTTAGAATTAGGCATTAAAAGAATATTTTGAATTTGGAACTTGTTTGTTTTTCAAAATGGCTAATAATTATTATCAACGGCTGATTAAAACAACTGTTATTTACCGATGATTTACTCTTGTTTATGTAAATATCTTTTATTTTATTTAAACAATAAATATAACCATTCTGTACCTATTATACTGCCATTGAAACCATAATGGTCATTAATCATAATTTTACAATAGGTTAGAGGGCACGTCCTCCCATCAACAGCGCAAGAGCGTGTCCAACCGAACAGCATGCGGGTATCAACACAGAAGATGATACCTTGGAGTTGGTGCCAGAGTCTCATGTCCACGCTGAATCAGACATTAGACGAATCCAGTTTATGTCTTGACCCTATTATGTCGCATCATAGTTTATGTCTGGTAAGTGGAGAGCTATTTTTTTTATAATTATAAGGTAAAGGAGCTAGCAGCCACCTGGATTCACCAAAATAGCGATGCGACCGCTCCATATAGGCATCTGCAATTGCAAAAGCAGAAGGTATCACCAAGTCAACAAACTCAAAACGTAGACCATAGTCAGAAAGAACACGTAGGTTACCAAACATTTTTTTTTAAATATTACCCTATGGCATTTTTAGACCGATGTCACGCAAAAAACGGCATTACGCCGAAGCAAAATGTCCATTTTTATCGCGATCTCGGTCTAATGAAGCCGTAGGGTAAGGAATATTTTCATAAAGACATTAATTAAAGTAATTTAATAAAGCACAATAAGTGCAGCGAAGTATATCTCATACAAAAGTCGATGACGTCACGAATACCACGCAAATATTGCGGCCCTAAAGTGACAATTTAGTAATAATGTACATTTTACCCATAGCCTGACGCGGGGGCGCCAGTGACAGCCGACGATGGTCTATGGGGTATCACCTCAGGTTGGACATCAGACAACTGCCTCGGAAACCCGAGCCCTACAATCTTCACGCGGGTCTCTTCGCCCGTGGTGAGGGCATGGCTTGACTCACTACTGACCGACATTTGATAAACAATAAAAACTTCGAAAAACTACTAAAGAAAATTGACAAAGTGTTAAGAGGATCGTTGAAAGAGAAAGTTTTAATATGTAACAATTCTTTAATTGGCTACAATTTCATTAAGTTTTTATTGTCAATTGTCAAAAAATCGAGTAATAATTGTTAATTTTACTTGATCATAAAATAGAAGCGAGAAATAACTAAAAATGGACTGGGATCCTAGAGGCGGCACACTTCAGTTATATATATATATTTTATAATACAAATTTGCAAACTAGTAAGTAGCCACCAGGATTCGCTGAAAAATCCGAAGCGACCCCTGCAGACATGCAACTTGCTTGATGCAACGCATCTGCGATTGCAGATGCGTTGCATACCATTTGCTTACCATTAATCTATAGAGGGTGAGACGCACAGCGAGAGGATAACACTTCTTCCTATGCGTCCCGTACCCCGCCAATCCACTTTCTCTTCCTATCATTTACTTATAAGAAAATGAGGGGAAGGCGAAGTGGACTAAAATTAGGCCTCTAGTACCACACTCATCAGACGAAACACGGAATAGCTTCCATTTGACGCCTGTCTTCTGTATGGTCGTGGTATTTCACCGGGCGAGCCGGACAATTCGTGCGAAGATCTTAAAGCGGGCTCTACCACTGTCAAAGATATCAACATAATATCAACATGCTTAATTGATATACGATTAGACAGTATTGTTAATAATTACTTTGTTAATATTTATTATTTACTGCAACTTTAGCGCGTGATTGAGCAAAACTGCCAAACTGGACAGGATAACTAATGCCCATTCGCTTATAGTACATACGAGTGTTATTTAATCGTATATCAAATAAACTTGTGGACATAAGTAAGGTCTGCCACCTCTGGTATCCCAGTCCATAAGTTACAAGTACCATTTTAAAACTGCCTTTAGAATTTGTTGCGTGGTATTAACATTTAAGACGCTGTTACATACTAAAAAGACGTTTCAATATTCGACCACAAGAGGGTAGATTATGTTTTAGTACAGGGGAAAAGTCACTGTAAGTGAAATTTGTATTAAAATTTGTACAGAACAATTTTTATTTTATTTTTAATCTACTACTTATATGCTTTCACAAAATATCCCCCTACAGCCGAATTCTGAATCTAATCTAACCCTACGGCGTACACTGAGTTTGTGATAAAAAAACGGAATTATGTCGAAGCGTTAAAGTAAGCTACGTAAAATAATTTATATTGAAGTTTAGGCGTAGTTTTATGACTTACTAGCGATCCGCCCTGGCTTCGCACGGGTAGAAAACTGATACTAAATACAATACAGAAAAACTGTGAACATTGTATATAACAGCCTTACTGACAATAATTAAACCCGTGCGAAGCCGGGGCGGGTCGCTAGTTATAAATAAAAACCTTCCTTATAAATCACTCTATCTATTAAAAAAACCGCATGAAAATCCGTTGCGAAGTTTTAAAGATTCAAGCATATAGAGGGACAATCATAAAAAAGCGTTATTGTTTTATACTATGTAAGGATAAGGATAAGGAAGACGCTGTTACTATGACTTGATTCGACCGTCACTTTTACGTAAGAATAAAACGACAAAGTATATTTTTATGATGTTTATTATTTTCTCAATCATTTTTTTTACATTCGTAATTATTCTTACATTAAGAACCAAATACGTAAAATATAATTCGTACAAAATTTCCAACTCTTTGGTAATACATTTAAGCTGTAGGTTACATAGACAACACTTGATTCCAAACAGTAACAAACTTTAAATGAAAATTAATTTAAATTGTTATGATTTAAGTATATAAAAGAATGAATTAAAAAAAATGACACAAATACTGCCCAAAATATAATTAATTTGATGCACTGAAATATTATTCAAGTGGTAATTAAATATTAAAATTAAATAATGATGATAAATTTTGTCCAAGCAGTTAGCAATTTCATTTGAAATAATAAAAAAATAATGTACTTTTGTTGCCTAAAATAATAACGACATATATGTGGAATCAATTAATTCGTAGAACATATAAAATGTAAAAGTTGATGCCGTTTTAATGCAATATTCTATAATAATGCATTACTTTCAGTCTAATGGAACTATGTAACTTAATTAAAGTCTTGCAATTAAACAAACACAAAACAATTGTTGTGAGTGTACTCCTTTTCAAAGTTAATGAAGGAATAAGAGATACAAATAAAATCCGATACCTCACTCACTAGGCAAAAGGACCACGTATCCAGATCGAATCAGCCTATATGGCATAAAATCCACTAACGCCTGAATAAATCCCATAGCGAATATTCGAATTAGCGAATCGATTATTTCAATCTCTTGGCGCATACAAATTGTATCGTCTGACGAGGTCAATGCCAGCATATCTTTTTCCAAAATTTCATGCAATAAGTCTTTCTTAATTAAAAGAACTCCTTCCGTGTATCATCTACTTCTTTCTAAACTCCTCTTCAATCTGTTCATCGCTTTTACCTTTGGTTTCTGGTAACAAAATTATTGTTACGAAAAACCCAGCTATATTTATACCGGCGAAGATGAAGAATGTTGTGTACATGCCGAGGGCGGCGCTGATGGGAGCGTACAGCATCAGTTGCAAGAAAGACATCACCCAGGAATGCATTAACACTAATCCCATTACTTTAGCACGGATCTGAAACAAACACAATTAATTAAAAGCGTTGCTTGGTCACATACTAAATGAAGAGAGTAACTACAATCGGAATCATTGATTCCTTTAGTATTAAATTAAAAGCACTCATACGAGTGCTTTTAATCGTTTAACATATGCCTAAATGTATGAATGTAGTTAGAGGTAGGTAGGTAGTAGGTAGTTCGACCCATGATGGTTTCCATTTTCCGCAATTCTACGACTAGCGCGTATTTTGCGTGACTTCACAGATCTTTGAATTTCTACGCCGATAGTTAGAGGTATTGCCATCTTATGCTAAATAGATATCTGGGACCTCTACATAAACTGACTTAAAGGTTCTAATGAATAAAATGGGCTGAAAGGGCTTACCTGGAAGTTGAGCATTTCTGACATGATGATGAACGGTAACGGGGAAATACCGGCCGCGTATCCGAAGATCGCGCACACCATAGCCAACACTGGTAGCCAGCTAGGTGGACTTATGCCGTTCGCTTGGAGGAGCATCCCGCAACCCATAGTGCCGGTTGAACACGCTGATATTAGTAAACAGCCGACTAACAGCGGCTGAAAGAAAAGAAGCTATTAGGATTCCCTTCTGGTATAGTTAAATGACAGTTAAGTAATGACAATCTTGTTAAATAAATCAATCGTAATATTTATTCTCTTATGAGTTAATTAAAAAAAGTAGGCTTATTTATATCCGTAAATACTAAAAATACTAACCTTACGTCCGAACCGTTCAACACAACCCATCGACACCAAAGATCCGATGATCAACATAACAGGGAAGCTCAAAGACTGCAGTTCAGCGCTGATAGTGTAATGTACCCCGCTCGACGCGAGGATACTGGAGCCGTAGCTGATGATGGCGTACGTCCCGTTGGTGGCGTGGACGGTGATGATGAGCAAAGCCAGGATGACCAGACGACGCCAGTTCTTGTTCTTGACTGAAATATATCTCTACATTATTTTTTGCTATCAAAAATTGATTTAAAATTAAAACACTAGGATATCTCTAACTGTGTTGTGGATCAAGTAGTCCAGAATATTTCATGTAAGCAAGGAAGTCGAGATTAGATAGCTACTGACTGTCTCCCGCGACTCCGTTTGCGTGGAAATTAAAAAAAAAGTTGTAGGTAGCCTATGTTTTCTTCCAGACTACGTTCTACATCTGTGCAAAATTTCATCGAGATCCATTAAGCCGTTACGAAGATACCTTCAAGCATCCATCCGATCATCGTAATTATAACATTAGTAAGTTTGTGGATACAACTTACATATGGAGACCATGGAAGACTTAGGCATTGATTCGTAGCATAACTGTTGCTTCTTCATTATATCAACTTCTCTTTTAACCGATTCGTTGTCAACATCCAGCCCTCTGAGGAATGCGATGGTCTTCGTTGCTTCCTGAAATAACATCACTTATAGCCGGAACCAACTGCATGCAATAAATTGCGATCAACCTAATATGGGCATTTAAATTACAATTAATTATTTGTTTTAAATAAGAGAGAGAAAAAAGATTTTCAAGTGCTAACATGACATATTAGTAGAGCCCTTACCCTTCTCATCTACTCTTAAAACTGGTAGGAAAGGGAAGTAAACTAAAAAAACTTCAGCATTCTCTGTGGTCCTGGTACACTCATCGGGTCATTCAAACTACTACGTACTCTAACATGTTATAGCGCACGAGTTGTACAATCTACTTACTTCAACATTTCCCATCTTGATGAGGAAGCTTGGAGATTCTGGCATCTTAATCATTAGAACAATCGTCAAGATACATATAGATAGTACGATCCAAAGTACGATGAAGTAATCCAAATAAGCTCCAATAATATACATGAAGAGGATTCCGAAATTCTGCGCCATGACCAGTAAAGAACCCAATAATCCTCTGATATCATCTTGGCTGATCTCTTTCACGTACATCGGTACTACGATAAAAGATCCGCCGGATGCCAGACCGGCGAAAGCTCTGGCTACAACCAAACCCGCGGTCGATGGAAATGATAATCTTATAATCCATGACACCTAGAAAAAAGGAATAGTTTAACATTCAAGGAGAACAACTCTTTTGAGATATATTTTTTAGGGGTTTGAAGAGAGATTCGCTAATTCGAATATTTGCTATGAGATTTATTCAGGCGTTAGTGGATATTTTGCCATATTGGCTAATTCGACCTAGATACGTGGTCCTGTTGCCTAGTGATTAAGGTATTGGATTTTATTTGTATCATCTCTTTTATATCTGTCACAGAAAGAGAGATAGCATTACCAAACTTCTAATACTAAATTAGTCTAGTAGTCATCTAGAAAAAACGTAGTACCAGGAGCGCATAAAATGTTGAAGCTTACCGTTTCAAATGTAGGCACAGCTAGAACTGCATACTTTCTTCCGTAAATATCAGCGACGTATGAATAAAATGGTGCACTGACAGCAGCAAACACACACATAATACTGGCCACTAAAGATATTTCATTATCTGACAGTGCTACTCCAATCGGTGACTGATCGGACTGCAGAGCCCTCGTTATTGGCGACATCCAGCCAGTTTCCAGTCCATACAACATTAGAGCGAGGTTTGCTAAAATAATACAAATACAATTAATATCTAACTTCTAGGCAATAGTTAGGATGGACAGTTGTTTGTAACTCCAGGGAGGTAACGTCAAAAATCTATGGAAGTGACAACGACGATCGATATCTTACACGTGACAAATACCTCGCTTTTCGAATGTTATTGTCAGTTTCATACATTTTTGTCGATTACATCAGCGATATCGGTAATCGAAAAGTATTCTGGGTAACTCCAAGAACAGCTAAACGGATATCGAACATAATTACGACAAACATTAACGCGCGCCCTTTTTAAAAAGCGCGCGAAAAACGCTGCTTGTATGTGCCTACTAAAAGATCAAATCAATAAGCTTTTTATATACCTACTGCGAAATGACTGTCTATTTGGCTTAATACCACACTCAGTGTTATTTAATAGCTACTTTAAGGAACAATTAAAATGATTAGCGTAGATATCTAAAAAAAACTACACTTTTGGTGTTGTAAGTGATCAATTAACGACTCTGATAGAAGCAGAAAGAGGCCCAAACAAAGTACTACATTGGAAACTAAAATGTATTTTGTGTGGCTTATTAATTTGTTATTAATTAAAAAAAAACAAAAGAAAAGCTTCTTAAACGATTGTACTGGTGCAATAGAGTCGTGAATTGGCCCGATTACAATAGATTGGGCATGATAAAATTTCACTAAAAGTGTACCTATGCGAGCGATTAACGACTCTAAATGCAGGAGTACTTGTATGAAAGTTTAACTATTTTTGCTTACCAGCTAAAGCGAAAATCCATTGCATCCTTGTATTTCCAGAACGTACAACTTGATTCCTTGTATCCAACATTTTTAAAACTATATTATTGTACACTTCCAAAGAAAAACTTTTAAAAATATTATTTATAACGCTTATTGTGTTTTGTTTCTAATTAATTAAGACTCGAGTGTCACTTGTTTAGAGAAATCAAATGCAACGATACGTATGGTTACATCGCTTTATGTCCCTTCTTTTTATACTTATTATTTATTTGTTGAGTACAGGGTGTTCATTTTATCAACAACAAATTAACTAAAATAATTATCCAAATTAGTCATATTGTGCACCTTCTGTAATTCTCTTTGAATAAAAAATAAAGATAAAAGATCTCTTTCTTGAATGAAACATCATGAGATTATTGGACTTAACTATTTTTCTATTATTATGCAAGCGTGTTAAAATATTCTTACAATAACAAATTAATTTAGCCTATATCCAAAGAATTCAGAAGGTCAAGATGTTGGCATAAGACAGAGAGGACCGGAAAGGGCTCCATCAAAAAGAACCAACTCAAGAACCTTAACACGTTCACTGCGAAACTAGGCCTGAACAACTTGTACGCTGTCTCTCTTACCGTGCGGCTAAGAAAAGTATAGACTTCCCCTACGTGCGGGAGGCATAACTTCAATTTGATTCGGTGTAGGAAAGAGATGAATATATATCTAAGATGTATTCTTAAAATAGAATCTAATGATGTACCTACATTAATACATTATTTGTAATTCTTTTGTAAATGTTTTCTCCTCGCACAATTATTATATAATAATAAACTGGAAGTATTTATTGAAATTTAGAACACCCCTATAATATAGTATTGTTTTATTATTATTTAATTTTAGTATATTTATTTAAACGTAAAATGAAAAGTCAAATTAAATTCTAAACAAACATACAGAGTGACAATTTAATCTCATTTTATATGATTAAACAAACTATCTCGGACATATTTTATTGTGTAAGTAAATAAAACGCGAGTTTACATTATTAGGTAACTGGAAATATACTAAGTTTGTAAATACACAGAAAGTAATGCTACAAGTATTTTAAATAATGTGACGCAAATAGGGCGTTCACCTGACGTTCTCTGCGACAAATGACTTTGAGGTTATGACAAAATTAAATTAAAAATAAAGCTCTCGAAAAATAAATCAAAAATTTATTTCAGTCTCTGAGAAATTAAGTAATTAAATTAATTAATCGTTTCTCTGAGCTCTCAGTAGTGGTCAACCATTGGTAGAAAAACAAACCTTATTCATAATTTTTATATGCTCAAAGACTTTTTTTAAAAATAAAAGCTCGTCCATTTCTCCAGATTCACCAAAAGCAAAGCTTTATTTTTTTTGGAAATAAATAAGAAGCTTAACTGATTCTTTTAATCCTAAACATATGCGGCCTTGCGGGACAAGTTCGTGTTAAGTTAATACTTAGTAGATACTTGGATCGTTTACAACCTAACAATACGTTTAATAAAAATATTACCATAATAGTTAGTGGTAATAGGTGCATTTCTTTTTTTTATAAGAAAAGGGGGCAAACGAGCAGCGGGAACACCGAGGTGATCAACGACGCCCATGGACATCTGCAATACCAGAGGAACCACAGATGCGTTGCCGGCCTTTAAGGAGGTGAAAGGTCTCCAAGTTGCTCTACGATGGTAAATGTTAACTGCAGAGTTTTAACTGTACAGTTCGACTGCGCAGTTAAACTTAAAACTGAAGTGTCTTCTGTGTGGTCGTGGTATTTCACGGGGCGTGAGGACAATTAGTGAGATGATGTTAAAGCGGGCTCTACCACTGTTATGACGTGTGCGTTTTAAAAAAGTGAACGTCTGTTGCCGGCTGAAAGCTGTTTAAAATTAGGTCTCTAAAAATGAAGTTAAGTATTTTCTCGAACTGGCCACTTTTCTAACAGCCGTCCTGTGTCTGGCGAGGAATTCCAAATTCAAAAAGTAAGCTTTTCGAGTTTCTTCGTTATTTTAATTTTGTTATTCAGTTGTTTTCAAATTATTTTATTTTTCTATAAGATAGCGAATGTGCGTTAATTTTTTTAATGTAGTCCTTTACTTATACTTCGTTTCTTCTTCTTTAAAGTCCTATATCCCCGAAGTGGGGCAGAGGGCGTTCACAGTGCGCCGCCAGCTCGCTCTGTCCTGGGCTCTGCGTTTGGTCTCGGGCCACGACAGCCCGATAGATACTTCGTTTAGATAGGTCTAAATGTAAATGTCACCGTATGGCCTCATTACACCGAGTTCGTGATAAAAACGGAAATTTATCTTTGGCATAAGTCAGTTTTTATTCTGAACTGTATCTAATGAAGTAAGAGGCTCATAAAATTTGCTGTACAGGTAAGAAATACAAAGAAAGATTTATTGCACTGATGTAAGCTTTATTTTTATTTAAAATTACTAATTTATATTTAGTTGAATGAAAGTTTAGTTTTAAATTCAATCAATCAAGAAACAAAAATATCTAATATCCCTTTCGTATGATAAAGGTTTAATAGTAATTGTTGAAATATAAACAATTGATAACAATAATATTTAAATTATAAATCATAATGTAGACATAGGATTATAGATAGAGTGAAAATTAACATACAAATATTACACATTCGTAAACAAACTAAATAACGGGTAAAATGTTTACTAAACACTATTAACAGATTCTTTTTATATTAGTAGAGACAAAGAGATATTATACATAGAGGGAGCGCTCCATAGTAATTTGACGTTAAATTGCGTGCCGCGAAAGAAATTATTAAAAAAGAACAATCTTGCCAGTATCATGTAAAAAATTCCCAAGTTTGGGAAAATGTGTGTTTTTTTGGTTTTTAAAATAAACAATAGAATAAACTAAAACATTCATTAAAATGTTAATTATCGTTTTTCATTATTATTATTTTATTTAAAACAATTTAAATCCAAACAATTTTTAACAAAGACTATTTTTGTTTTATAGTTGTTATAAATTTTTAATTAGCGTTTTAAAAATGTCTCGATTAATTATAAACTTTATTAAATGCTTTGAAATAAAATTTAAATTTCAGAAAAGAGGTTACAGTCGGTCGACTTTTTAAGTCGGCAAACGTAATTTAGAGGTCAACACTAGGGGAAATCTCCCTACGTGAGACCTCCGGAGGTCAAACTCATCTCATTTTTATACTTCGAGTGTTCCATCTATAGTATAATATATCTTTGAGTAGAGAGTATTGTGGCGAGCACTGGCCACTACAGGCCAACTTTTTGCTCGCCGCACGTCTTTTTTACTTTTTTGAATTTTATTTATTGTCATCCTTTTATTCATTCTTATTTCTTCATTTTGTCATAGATGTCTTTTTAAATGTTTTGTTTTTTGTGAAAAAAATTATTACTTCATTAGCACTGGATAGGCTTGTTTTATTTAAAACATTCGCTTTCATTTTTAATTAACATAAAGCTATCGAAGTTAACAGAGAGAAATAAAAGATGGCGCCATAGATGTTTCCGTAAGGGTGCATACCTAATTGAGTGTTACGTGTTACATAGTGTGATTTCGTCCAGTAACACAACACCCGTACATTTCCGCGTGCAGATTGCTAAATGTCCGCGGTGTAGCATGTGTGTTACATCAGTCGACATCTTAAGATTACTAGCATTTGTTTACTTTACAAATAAATGTTTGTTTATTATTGAACTAGCGACCCGCCCCGGCTTCGCACGGGTGAAAATATTGTTAGTATGGATGTTATATATAATGTTCACTGTTTTTTCTGTAGGGTATTTGCTATCAGTTTTGCATCCGTGCGAAGCCGGGGTGGGTCGCTAGTTTATTATACATAAAAACCTTCCTTATGAATCACTCTATCTATTAAAAAACCGTATCAAAATCCAAATAAGACAAACATAAAAAAGCGTTATTGTTTTATACTATGTAAGGATAAGGATGAAGCCAAATCATCGTTCATTTTACTTATTAAAAAATTAACTTCCAATTTCTTTGCCAGTTTTTATCTGCGTGTAGATAAATTCAGGGTTAGGTCTAGAATTAAAAAATATATACAATAAATCTTCCTTTTCCTGACAAGAACAATATCTGTGAAAATTGTGAATTATTGTAACATATTTAATAACTGCTTAGTAAGATACCGCCTTAATACGTTTGAGGGCCGTCAGGTTTTAGTGGGTATTCCGGTCACCTTCTATGGCCGGCGAGTCCCACACTCCCTACGCCATTGCACGCCCGGCGTGGAGGTGCGTAAATGCATTTCCTGACGTTTAAAAAATGGGTAATATTAATTTAAATTAACTGCCTAGTTCCATAGTTTACTCATTACCAACAAATTTTTCCTTTGTAATATAGACATAACTAATTCTAATATTGCATAAACTAATATTTATATAAGTTCAACTTATGTAAATTGATAAATATAATTAGAACGTAAAAACGGATGCTTGGAGACAACGTATATGATAAGAGACGCAGGTTATCAAGTAAATAAGCACCTTGTGATCTTGATAAGCTGCTCCGCATAAACCTTGTCATACTCGTATATCATGATTCTTTAATACTATTTTAGTCATCTCAATGCCCTATTACTTACGTAGTGTCGGCACAATGTAGAAACTACTCTTACATACATATCTATCAGCCCGAAAATCTGCTTTTCCCTCTTAACCTAGGCCTTCATTATACCGATTATCGCGATATAAACGGAGATTTTGCTCCGGCGTAAGGCCG
>QDHC01000439.1:165977-176179 GCA_013186455.1 Papilio dardanus tibullus | reverse complement strand
AGGTTTTGCTTCGGCGTAAGGCCGTTTTTTGCGTGACATCGGTCTAATGAAGCCTTAGGCTTACTGTATATTATTCTAACTCTTAAACTGTTCTCATACTTAGTGTTTGGATTTCATCCGGATAAAAACTCTAAATGGATAAACACCCGTAATTTCTATCTTTTCGGCGCAATTTTTAAACACGTGGATAAAAACTATCTGTTATTTCATAAATGTGGTTAACATAAACGTGTTTTTTATGCATAAATGGGATTGGAATAAAAGAATGACAAAAATAAAATTATATCTAACATGCCATGTTAATCAATTAAATGATAAAAACCACTTTTTAATGCAAAATGATTAGGTACTTCCGCGTATGTATAGATCTACCAGGATCTGATGGCAAAAAGGAAAAAAAGAATTGTCGCTAGCAATACTGGGACAATTGGAGTAAAACGTTTCTATACTTTGTTTTCCTAATAATACTGGTTTTTATCTGTTTCGGATAAAAACTCGAGTTAATATCTTTTGAGTTTTTATCATCTGCCCATCAATACTCATACCACTATTTTATAATAAGATGAGGCGGGAACATGACGGAGTAAGGATGAATAACCAAGCCAATTCTGTAGTTAATGTTTATTGTTGAAGTTGATTTTGAAATAAATAAAAAAAGTATTTTATTATAAAAATATAAGTATTTAAAAACATTTCCTAGCGAATTTCTTTTTAATTTCAACTTCTATCTCAACTTCACTCTTGCCTTTTGTCTCCGGTAATAAGAAGAGGGTAACAAAGAAACCGAAGAGATTGATACCAGTGAAGAAGAAGAAAGTGGAATACTGCCCTAGATATATTGATATCTGGCCATAGAGAATGAGTTGTACGAAGTTCATGAACCAAGAGTATGTCACAACTAGGCCCATCACCTTCGCACGAATCTGGAACGAGAAATAAACACTCTTTAGAACTTTATTACCATTAGATTTTGAAATCCTTACATTGGTAATATTGACAACGGATTGTGTTAAGCAATTTTGTAACAAGAGAGAAAAGTACAGACAAAAATTGCTGCCTGGCTAACAGTTTACAGTCAGAATAAACTACATTTTTATTAATTGTAAATTGTACCTGAAAGTTCAACATCTCCGACATAATTATAAATGGCAAGGGAGAAACACCGGTCGCGTAGCCGAACACGATGCCGATCATCGCCAGAACTGGTAACCAGCTCGGCGGGCTGATACCGCTGGACTGGAGCAGCAGGGCCACACCCAGAGCGGCCATAGAGCATACCGATAGTATCAGACAGATCCCCATCATCGGCTGGAAGACCAGAGATAATTTGAAGACAATTGTTTCTAGAAAATAATCGTTACTTTTTGACAACGTACCGACTGTAAAGCCTTGTACGCACCAGGATAATATTTTAGTCGAGTAGCTAGTAGCAAGTATCCGAATAAAGGATTTACTTATCTACTCTACTAAAGTGTTGCTGTTTGGACGCGTTTAGTTACTAAATTACTATCCTAGTGCGTAGGTTTAGGCTTAAACGAGTCCGTACTTTAACTTCGATATAATTGCTGTTAATAAGTATTTCTTAAATTGAAACATGCAAAAAGGAGTGTAAAAGAAACCAGTCCAATCTAAGCCAAAAGTTGTAGTAATATTTTTCACAAAAACAAAAGAAGAAAAAGAATTAAAATGAAAGAGTATTAAATTTTTAGCAAAGAGGTTTCTTCTTGATGGCCAGTGTTCTCGCCAAGTAAAAGACTGGCTGAATAACCATGTCTACATAAAAACTATGTCTAGCTACATATTTAATTTAAATACAATAGTTCGTACAATTGAACTATCTACTTAGTGTTAAGACAAATAATAAAATATTTTAAACTGTCTAATTGATAGTTATGATACAGTTATGTCCAGTGAACCAGACGTATATTTCTTAATCTACAATAAACACTATTGTGTTACTTAAAATGTTTTAAATTCAATGTTAAGAAGTTTCTCCGTTAAGTTTATAAATTTGAAATTCCAATGACTTCATACTTTACAACTTAATAACATGTTGTAGTACAAAACATCTTGTTATGATTTCTAGAAATTATACATATGAAATACTCGAAGTCTTAGATTTTATTACATTAACTTATTATTATAAACAATATCTGCTGTATGTGTGTTTTAAATGATACTTAGCGACCCGCCCCGGCTTCGAACTGGTGCAATTATGATACTAAATAAACTACACAATACGGAAAACATGTAATTGTTTACGACCTAAAATAACAGTAATTCTCCACTATTTAATTGACGTTATTATACATATACACCTTCCTTTTCAATCACTCTATCTACTAAAAAGAACCGCATCAAAATCCGTTGCCTAGTTTCAAAAACTTAAGCATACATAGATATATAGGGACAGAGAAATCGACTTTGTTTTATAATATGTAGTGATTTTACTAAATATACTAAATACAGTATTATGATGCGTACTAACGTTACACGGTGTTATGTGACATGTTACGCGAACATTAAAGTCAAAATGTGTTACGGCATGAATGCTCGCCGTGTAACGTTATATATCGCACAACGTTAGTTAGTACGCACCCTTATGTAAACCGATTAAAGATTTTGAGCTAATAAATTAAGCAAAATAAAAATGTAAACTGGTGTAAAAATTCACGTAACATCAAGTTATGTTACTTTAATTGTATTTTTTATAATTATTTCCTAAAAGGTTAAAGGTTTCGACCCATGATGGGTTCCATTTTCCGCAACTCCACGACTAGCGCGTATTTTGCGTGAATATCACTTATCTTTGAATTTCTTCGCCGAAATGTGCAGGTTGCATTGCGATGTTTTCCTTCACCTAAGAGCGTTGGTATTATTTTATAATTATTAAATTATTTCCTAACAATTTACCTTTCTTCCAAACCTTTCCACTGTACCCATCAGAACTAATGACCCAAAGATCATCATAACAGGAAAGCTGAGGGACTGCAGGTCGGGGCTGATGCTGTAATGGATCCCGCTGGCGGCGAGCGTACTAGCTCCATAAGTGATGACGGAAACCGCACCGTTTGCAGCATGTACGGTTATTATTAAGAAAATCAAGGTGGCTGTACGACGCCAATTGTTGTTTTGCACTGTGTCAGAAAAGAGACGGAAATTGTTCGTAAGAAACGGTATTCTTACCACGATTTAGCTGTTTGAACTCCCCATATTTCGGCACAATTGCACGCACCAAGGTCAGGGGTTGACTAAAGTGATACGAATAGTAGTGGGCGCCGTGTCCGACAAAAGGTGGACAGATATGGCTACCTTTAACATTTTTCAACACTACCACACCACTTCAATCAGCCCGTGACCATGGCACTAGCAACTGTGCCGAAATATCGGTCGCTCAATCAGCTAAATCGTGGTAAGAATCCCGTTTCTTACGAACAATATGTTAGTAAAAATCACGAAAGTTTAAAGTTATTGTATGTACATAAAAATGGAAATAGCAACTAGTGGTCGCCCATTGATCGAAATTCGCTATATTGTAGAACTTACGTATTGATAATATAGAAATCTTTGGCACCGATTCATAATACAATTCCTGTTTCTTCATTACATCAATTTCTTTTTGAACAATTTCACTGTCAACTGTCAAACCTCTGAGATAAGCTATTGTCTTCGCAGCTTTCTAAGGAAAATCATAAAATATCACATAACATAACATAGCATCAGTGCCGGATCTATAGGGACGGAGGCAAGACGGGGTCCGTGCCCCGGGCCATAGATTCAGGGGTGGCAAAATTATCATTTTATCACGAATCGCCAACTCATAGTTGACCTAATTTTCACTATTAATTAAACAATAGAACATCAGACATCTGCTGAAATTAAGGTAAAAGTAAATAAAAGGCAGCAGAGGCGGCATTTTTATATTTTTGCGACCCCTCAAAAAAATTGTAGATCAGATTCATGAATATTAACTCCACTCATGCAAACCACAGCTTGTTGCCGTCTTCCCGGGAAGGTAAAGCTTACGTTTGTCATAAAACAAGTATATTAGTAATTAACCATAATATATTCTACTAACCTCAACTTTACCCTTCTTTACAAGAAACGCTGGAGATTCAGGTGCTTTCAACATTAAAATCATTACAATAATCGACATTGAAAGTGCAATCCATAAAACTGTGAAGTAATCTAGAAAAGTTCCCATCAAATACATGCAAAGAACTCCTGTATTCGACGCCATGATGAGCAGGGAACCGAGTAGACCACGGATATTATCTTGGCTGATCTCTTTCACGTACATCGGGATGACAAGGAAACAACCAGAGGCACCAATACCTGAGAACGCTCGTGCAACGATCAAACCTACACTTGTTGGTGACGATAGTTTGATTATCCATGATAGCTGCAACAAACAAATTAATATATTAAGCCTTGTTCTCACCAGGTGTTTAGTCAAGTAGCAAGTAATAAGTATCCGAACAAAGGATTTACTAATCGACTCTACTAAAATGTAGCCGTTCGAACACGTTGAGTTACTAAACTTGCTACTCGATTAAAATACTATCGTGTTGTATAAAGTGCTTTGGTATGGTTCGTGCGCTATTAATTCATTCTATCATTTGAGGTTAGGGGTCGTCGATGGTCGCGATGGCGTGTAGTTTTTTTAGTAACTTTTATATCCTACTTTAGTCACCCATCTTCTGGTGATGTTCCGTGATTTTTTCTTTACTCCTTCGCCATTTCGGGCAAGTGATTAATGAAGGACCCAAATTAGGGAAGTATGGCATGTAACAAGGAGATTTTTAAGTAAGAATGTGGAGGTACACCGGTAGAGGTAGGCCTAGGAAGAGATGGATTGTGTGAAAGGTGATATGATAAACAAGGATGTGACGACTGAGATGACAGGGTGCGGTGACCCTACGGTAGTAGGATGAGGAAGTGGAGACGATGATGACAAGCATGGCGACTCACCCCTTCAAAAGTAATAATACACATAGCACCAGGTTGTCGACCATATCTGTCAGATATAAATGTATAAAAAGGCACACTCAATGTGGCTGTCATGAACAGCATGCTCGCAACAAAAGATATCTCATTGTCAGAAAGAGGTGTTCCAATAGGTGAAGAACTTGATTGTAAGATCTTTGTCGTTGGAGACATCCAGCCTGTTTCTAGGCCATATATCAGTAATGTTGAATTCGCTGGAAAGACATTTTATGAAGAGACGTAAGAAGTAAGAGAAGTAAGAAAAAGCTTATAAACTATTTCGAATAATTATCTTAGCTGCCCCTCTAGGCAGCTGGCAACGCCCAAAGTCGACCACTATACAGGAGGATGTTCACCGCGCAGTCAACCCGCGGACAACGCTAAAGCGTTATGCAATAGTAATAGGTAAATATGCAGCAATCATTAAAATGATTGCTGCATATTTACCTATGATATTTGGCCGCTCAAAGTTAGGGTTGTAATAATTGAAAGATTGCTAGTCTTTACTAATATTATAAAGAGAAAATTTTTTTATGTATGGAAATAACTCAAGAACTACTGGGCCGACTTCAATTCTTTCACCGTTAGAAGTCTAGTAATGTCACCGTTAGATGTCTAGTAATACCTTTAGTATTTAGCATCAGTTTTGCATCCGTGCGAAGCCGGGGCGGGTCGCTAGTTGCGACTATAATTTGAGATTTAATCTATTCTATCTCTCAAGTTGGATCGAACTGCACATGGTGTGCGAATTTTATTGTAATCGGTTAAGTGGTTTAGGAGTCCATTGAGGACAAACATTGTGACACGAGATTTATATATATTAAGATTTACCTAATAAAGCCCACATCCATTGCACTCTAGTATGTCCTACACGTTCCACATGCTCGACTTTTTCTAACATTTTTACTTATACACTGTAACTATTTTAACTAAAAATTAGTATTGCAAATTAAGAATATTAATATCAAATATTAATTATACTCATAATTTCGCGTTAACAATTATTTTGGTACAATCGAAACAACTACCATACACGAGATAAGAATCTTTTATAATCATAATATTTATTATATATACAGGATGTTGTATTTGTTGAAAGATTAAATTGCATAATTTACCTTCAAAAGTAAACTGCTCGAGATAAGGTTTTACAACAACGTATAGGTAAAGAATGTAAGTACGTATTGACTTAACAATTATATTAAAAGTAAGCGGTAATTTTATTGAAAATATCAATTCTTTGATTAATCAATTGATAGCGATTCATGAGAGGTAATCCTTATCATCGCGACCAATCACCCATCTTATCATTTAAAGAGATATGCTCTCTACCCTTCGTGTTGAAGAAAGAAATGAAATCATATAGGCTCGTTACGTAGTAGCTGATGCTAGGATGTGGTGGCATCCGGGAGTCTTGCATTCCTTGTCCCCGGGGTAAAGACGGCCAGACGATGATAAAAGCTTTAAGCGTTGTATTTAGTCGACACAAAATATTCTTGTGAACATCCTATAATATCCCACATTAAGTTTTTAAGATATGAAATCAGTAGACGAGTACTCCGAATGGAAATTTTTCTCGGCAGAAGGATAAAAACTACGTCACTGGAGCTTAAATACTGCTGACGCAACAAATTCTTATATCACTTACATAAGCAAGATGTCGTTATGTCTATCTAAAACGACCACAACTAATTGTAGAAAGCAGGGCGATATGAAAAGGATGAGATCTCTGCAGCTGATCAAATGCAAAATACTAAAAAGCTAGCGCCCTAGTGCGTTGCGATAATGATGACCTGAAAAGCCTAGACTAGGGCCAATCTTGGGCCTAAAAAATATCCAGCGATGCAAAAGTCTACATGTTTGTAATTTAAAATACAACGGATTAATTGGAATTATAAATTACTATTTCTGATATATTCAGATATTTAACAATTATTTTACACATTACGAATAATTGATTTTGTTTTCATACAAAAATGACCATATATTTAAATGGAGGAATTCACAATTCCATTTTTAGTAGTTTTTCCATTCATTGGACTTCATTAAATGAATGAAGCAAGGGGTAACGGGTTGTATATAAAGCCAACTGAAAAAAATAATTGATAACAAAGTACCTAACAGGATCAAAATTAATTCCACCAAACAATTCAATATTTAATTAAACTTAATGCAAAAATCAAACACGATTTTTAGAATAGCTAACAAAGTATAGTGATTATTCTAAATTTAGTTTATAATAGTAACGCAGTATTTGACGTCAAACATAAATCCGAACAAATACATTATGTGACAGGTTGATTTTGGCAATGATATATTTTTTCTGATTAAACATTGAAAATGTTTGAACTACTTTAGATGTTTAAACATTGGCCCTGTTTACATTCGTATGATCTCTTCAGTTATACAAAATTTCGTCAAGTTCACGGCTGTTGTGAAAAATTGTGAAATATATTTTTTTAGGTTATACTACAGACTTCAATCTCCTATTTTCTCTTCTTACCACATAAATTCTTAATGATGAAATTGTATCTTATTATCGAGTCAGTTTAAAGTTAAATCTGTAATTTTCTCACCCTCTGAAAGTCTAATAAATATTCTTATTTTTTCCTTAGTTTCTAGCTTGGACTTCCTACAAATGTTTAGGAACAGGGCTCCTAAAATTAGTCACTACTAATGTAAAATGCTTGCAGTAAAAAACTTGCAGTAATCGAATTATTCATAAATTAAATATTTAATTAAGAACATCCTGTATGTTGACATGTCAAGTCTCGTGAGCGGACGGAAATAGTATACAAATAAAAGGGGTTTACTACTTGAATTATTTATTACGTATGACTCGATTGAGTAAATGTCATATTTATGTGTAAATATACATTAAACTTTGCTATCTTGCGACGAATATTTTCCACTCAAATACTGTTCTTTGTAACTAATTCTTTGTTCATATCTTAATCTTATAACCTCTAATTAATTAATGGTGTTTAAAGGGTTAACAATTTTTGTTTGTCGTTCGAAACTTGATCGTTAGATTTAACGGCTTAAAACCTACTGAATCAACCTTATCTTTGATTGAATTAAATCTTATCATATAACATTACAATTTTTATTATTGCAATAAATATAAACACATTCATTTTTGCATGAATAAGTACTGTTCTCTCATTTCATTCAATTAAGTTTATGACATTAGTAATATTACGAAGGAATTGAATAATGCACCTGGCGGAATATAATTTCTAACTATGAGTAAGAAATCTCATACTGTGTACAATAGACGATGGTGTTTAAAAAACTAGAAAGAAACAAGTACTCCGCTTTATTATACCTAACCATTGTTCTCCTTGTATAAACATGTTATTGCGTAAAAGTGAAGAAATGCAATCGTTTCTGCACCACTGAGCTTATGTGCTGCCTCAAACGTTAATTAATTATACATTAATATGTAAAATATAATAAAATGGATCGTCGGATTAGATTAGTTGTGTCCTTTACTGTTTTATTTTATAATTTTTACATGAAAGTTGAAACCGGTAAGCGAATTGTTTATTTATTACAGTAACGGAACATTTGTGTATCAAATTGTGTATTTAAGTGTGCTATTCGTTTTATATTAAAATAAAATAAAATTTATAAAAAAAGGAACAACGGAATAAAAATACATCCTGTAGATAAATTTTTAGTGCATATTTCCTAAAAATTGTTTAATTATTGGATTTTGATCGGATCTTTCATAAAATAATTGAAGGTTTTAGTGTATAAATATGTTTTTATTTTTACCCGTTATAACCTTTATTTACGTACGGATTAAGTACGGATTTACAATCACGAGGTGGTGAGTTCTAATCCGTCATTCTTAGCATCAAGTTTACGCTTAGAATGGGCAAGAAATAATACTACTAAGTATTTATACAATAATATTAGAAACATTGAATTTTGGATAATAATAAAATTTTTCTACAATAATTTAATCAATTGTCTTCCACAGCGACGACATTAAAAGCGGACTTAGAATGCGAATTCCCGCCAAAAATGGAAGAAGACCTAACACATGTAAGAAGAAAAAGACTAACAACGGAAACAGGACTTGTCTGCTTAGAAGATTATCCGTACACAGTTTCAATAAGGTTATAGAATTTTCTTACAATTTTTTTTTATAATAGCGTTTGTGGGAAAGCGCGTCATTAGGACAAAGGGCAAAGTATTTAAGGACATCCTGTAGTTACCCGACGCTCTTACGGTGAATGAAAACATCGTGATTTCTGCACATATCGGCGAAGAAATTCAAAGATATGTGTGAAGTCACGCATAATACGCACTGTGGAGTGAAGGAAAATGGAGCCCATCATGGGTCGAACTACACACACTGTTACCTATAACTGTGTTAGACAAAGTGATACTTGTCAACACATTCTGTGCTGCCCACTCGGAATCGAGTGGGGCGGGCTAAAGTAGCGGCGCCGCCTACTCGGAACCGAGTTCCGTTTTCAAACATCTTTTAATCAAAATTTACCTAAAAAAGTTTTAGCTCCCAGCATTTCTTTTTCATTTACAATAGTTTTTAAGCAGTAAATGTGTTAAATTGCAAGCTGACATCAACGAATAGTATTGTTTTTCAAATAAAGTTTTATAAGTAATCTATACTTCTATACTAATATTATAAAGAGAGATACTTTGTATTTTTGTATGTATTGAAATAACTCAAGAACTACTGGGCCGATTTCAAAAATTCTTTCACTCATAGAAAGCTATACTATCTCCGAGTAATATTGACTATATTATTTAATTCAACGCAAACGAAGTCGCGAACAACAGCTAGTGTAATTATAAGCACAAACTGGTCAAGCCCTTCAAACTACAAACTTGTATGTACAATGCTAGCTACATATCTAAAACTCTTTTCTAGTTTTGTTTACAAACATTGTTTGCAAGTTTATCGACTTTCAATTGTCTTATTCAATTTCGTCAATGTTTGAACTTCGGATAACAACAGTGTACTCTAGGTTAAGCCTTGTTCGCACCAGGATAGTATTTTAGTCGAGTAGCAAGTAGCATTTGTCCGAACAAAGGATTTATTATTGTTCGGACTCGTTTAAACCTAAACATACGCACCAGGGTAGTAATTTAGTAACTAAAAGTGTCCGAACAACAACATTTTAGTAGAATAGATTATTAAATCCTTTTTGTTCGGATACTTGCTACTTGCTACTCGAACA
>QDHC01000439.1:108709-124670 GCA_013186455.1 Papilio dardanus tibullus | reverse complement strand
CCTGCAGTTTACAAGTCAAGAGCTAAAACCCCTGAGCCACCGAGTTTCTCGCTTATGGAGGTAGCTCGTCGGGATCAGAGAATGACTCGCTTATCCATGTATTGTGTAACATTAAAAAAATGCATGTATTGCATTAATATATGGCCCTAATAAAAACGTAATAATGACATGACAAATTTTATTGGTAATAAATTTTACTATATCATATCAAGGTTAATTCTGCAAAGAGGTTGTAAATCTAGTTTTATATTTATACTTAGGAGACCTGCCGGCTTACCCAAAGTATTATACATTCGCTGCGAAGCGATTCTATAGAGAACGTCAAAAATGTATAGAACTGACAATGACGTTTGAAATCTCACACATGACTTATCGAATGTCAATGTCAGTTTCATACAAATTTGTCGATGCCATTAGCGATATCGCCGGTCGAAAAATTTTGGGTAGACGCAGGGACTTTATAGCCAGCTATGCGCTACGACTAATTGCTACACTGTCATTTTGGTCACTAAGAGCGCTCCTTAGTGTAGATTTATTACGAATAAAAGGACATTTAATTACTGACTGTTCCCTGCGACTATTTAATCCAAACACAGTCTAATATTAGACATCAATCAATAAACTATAAAGCCGGTTACATACGTTCAGTTTTTTAAATGTACAGTTTTAGCTGTGAAGTTAAAACTGACATATACACGTCAATTTGAACTGCCCAGTTATCTGTATAGTTCTCAGTTTTGCCTACACACGTCAGTTTTAACTGCGCAGTCGAACAGTTAAACTGAGCGCGTGTAACCGGCTTTAGGGGTTAGTCTCCGCAACTCCACGTCTAACGCTTATTTTGAGTTTAGGGCCTCCCTTAATCCTTGTTCGCATTAGGATAGTATTTTAGTCGAGTAGCAGGTAGCAAGTATCCGCACAAAGGTTATTTATTACTAATCTACTCTACTGAAATGTTGCTGTTCGGACACGTTTAGTTACTAAATTACTAGCTATTCGACTAAAATACTATCCTAGTGCGTACAAGGTATTACTGAGTATGTAACGTTAAGTATGTATAACTTACAAGTCATATAAAGAGTCCTGCTTACGATGAAACATGCTCTATGGACAACTTTACGCATCGGCAACATTTCTAAACTTAAACTTCGAAGTTTACACTTAAATTTATCGCATTACTTAATCGGATCACTTGTTAATATTTCAAACGTTTTTTAATAATTTATAATGCCTATTATTTAATATTTCTAAAAGGCAAAGTTAAACGAAGTATGAACTTATTTATTTTTACTTAGTACTTTAAGTTGTAAATAAAATGTAATTTTCTTAAATTAAAATACTTTTATCTCCTAATTTATCCCTTTTTGCGGTACACACACTCTTAAATACCATTTGTTGCATTTTTATAATTATATGATAATTTAAACAAATATACAATTATCTATTCAAACTGGTCTATTATATGCATGGGTCTGTTAACATCCATACAAAAACATATATCGGCAATGAAAACACAAGTCACAATCACTAAATAGTTATTGATCACTCAATAAAAAACATATCACATGTAAAGGACAATCGGCACGTCCGTCCCGTGTCACGTCGACTGCAACTGTGTCACGCTGCGCGATAAAATACTGATAACACGCGAAACACGTCAATATATCTAACGTGTGAATCTTATGCTCCGATCTTTGTTAATTTTATCTGTCTGCGATTAATAATTTTGAAGAACCTCCTTTTAACCTAAAGCTTCATTACACCGATGTCAAAACACGGGCTTATACCGAAGCAAAATCTCCATTTTTTCCGCGAACTCGGTCTAATGAAGCCGTAGAGTCGGGAAGTCGTTTAAAAAAGTAAATAAATAGCCTTTTAAGTTTAAATAAATTCAAATTAGATCAAATATGGCCTTCATATTTTATAAAATATTTGTAATAACAATTTTAATTAAATAACTTTATTATCTTAGTAAAAACTATAAATTTTATCAAAAAACGTGTAGTACAGAATTAAATATGCTAAACTTCAGTACGAAATAAAGTCTACAATAATAAACATCACTTCAAATTCACTACACAATATAATATTTGTCAAAGCAATGAACTTTTGAGCCGAGTGGAGTGTCGCACTGCTAAATATAAACTAGCCAGCCCGGCCGAAATAGAAGATGGAAAGGGCGAAACCCATCCCTAAAGCCTTGTACGCACCAGGATAGTATTTTAGTTGAGTAGCAAGTAGCATTTATCTGAACAAAGGATTTGTAGTTCGGACTCGTTTAAGCCTAAACCTACGCACTCAGATAGTAATTTAGTAACTAATCGTGTCCGAACAGCAATATTTTAGTAGACTAGATTAGTAAATCTTTTGTGCGGTACTTGCTACTCGACTAAAATACTATCCTGGAGCGTACAAGGCTTATAGGCGTCTAGCACACTGCACGAAAACGATACGATAACGCGAAATAAAGAAGTGTGATCCCTGAACACGACTTTAAAAACAAAAAAATATATATTTATTATTACAAAGAAAAACATACTTAATGCTCGTTACAACTTTTTTTACGATCATAAGGTCATGTGAGTACTACATCGATAGACGTGATTGTTTAAAAACAAAAAAAATAGCATTGTAGCATTAATTTAGATTGCTCTAACAAAATCATTTACTAGCTGACAATGAAATCAAACATAATATAAAGCTTTGCGTTTCATTTTCGGTTCGATTTCATATCGCTTTTGCGATAGTGTGAACTGACATAAGACCCTGTGCTCCCTGTTCAGTCGACTGACGATTTAATTATTCAAACTACAGAAATAACTATTGTTTCTCTATGAAAATATATTAACCCTTAAATGCATAATGTTGTTTTTAAACAACATACTAAACAGCAATACAGACATTTCCTAGACAGTAATACATATCTATTACACAAATATATATTTTTAAACATAAAACAAAAATCATGCATTTAAGGGTTAAATTGTATTACCCAATCATGTATAACTTTATTTTTGTTGTCTGATGCCTTTTTTGTATCTTTTTATAAGAAAAGGGGGAAAAGGAGCAGCAATAACACCAAGGTGATCATCAACACCCATAGACATCTGCAATACCAGAAGAACCACAAATACATTGCTGGATGTTTTATATTTGAATATCCTATAACACTAATTTAACATAAATAGCTACCGTTGGCTTTCAAACGGAAGAAAGGAATAAAACACATCATAAATTATAATATGTATTAATGAAATTACACTTAAAGGAATTAATGTTTTCGTTTCTCATCCCTGCTGTCTCGTATGTCTCTACTTGATTTAGCTCGGTCATAGTCATCATATTTCCTCGACATCATCCTACTTCTTTTATCATCAATCCTTCTTTCCCTAGAGCGATCCAACTCTCTATCCCTGGAACGAGACTTATGACGTTTACTCGAGTAGTCCCGTTTCCTGTCATAAGGTGATCGGGACCGACGTTCCCGCTTCTTATGACCGCTGCTGTGATATTTCGATAATGGAGGAGTCTTCGGAGACTTTTCTTTTTTAACGTCCCGTTTATTGTCTTTAGAAGTCGATGCGGCCGGAGAATCAGCTTTCTTCTCTTCAGCTTTCGCTTCTCTGTCTTTCTGCGCTTGAATATGTTTGTTCGCTTGATAGATTTTCTTTAAACCGTCAACTTTGTTTTCCAATTCTTCCGGATTGACTTTAGTTCTTTTGTAAAGTTGTAAAATTCTTAGAGATACATCTCTTATATCTTCTTCTGGTACTTTGAATAAGAGAAACCAGTGCGGGTTATTGGGTAACGGCAGACCAATTTTACGGGCTGTCAAATAAATGCAAGCGCAGGCAATAGTTTCTGGTGCGAACCTCATAAAGACATCAGTTCGGAGAGCATCATTCATGTAATTCCAAGCTAATTGCATTAATTGTCTGTTCTTCTCATATTGTAGTAGTTGGAGATATACAACAATGAGTTTGTGAGGATGTTTCACATGTACACAGAAGCCCAGTTCTTTAAGTATCCGTCTCTCAGCTTTAATTACTTGATTCTTTAGTTCTATGTAGTTTTGGTCAACTATCAATGGTGATATGTTCTTTTGTGCCCTCACTTGTTTTATATGATGGAACACATTAATCACGTCACGTATCCTACAAGGTTTCTCCTCGACTTTTGAAGCTAAATAAATACTTCCCATAGCGGTAGTTTCCATTGGATATCGAACGAAAGATTTCGAGTAATAGAACCTTTGTAAGTACATTTGACCCGTAGCCATCGCTACTTGAGGCAATTTAAGAAGAATACCTGCAGTTTGAATCATTTCACAACCTAAAATACGTAGGTCAGTTTCCGTTTCAATGTCAAGTCCATCGACTTGTGATGGCGTCTGTGTGAAAATGGATTCCGGTAAAAGACAGTTGTGGAGCGTGAGCACAATCTTCCCATATGTCTTTTGAGGCTTCGCTGCTGTTCCATTATTACTTTTTGGTTGATTCTGCACTGTCGTGGTAGACATGTTTTCGTATATGTTTTAAGTATTTTAGTAGATAACCATGTGTAATATCAAATTTAGTGATATTCAAACATTTTTGTACACTTCATATTACTTTTAGCTAATAATTATTGTAAAATTACACGACACAAATCACAAAAATGCTATCGATAAACGAAAATGACAGGCGCGAAAGCCAAGATGGCGCCACAAAACTTAACATATGTCAAGGTGGTTAAGCTATTTGCTACTCAAGTAAGAATCAAAAATTATTGAGAACGTTACTTACCATGCGCCATTGTCCAAGTTAATTATAAACTCAATAAAATACTAATCAACAGCACTTTTTTCACCTAAAATTAGGCGTTGATTTAAATGAGTCACACAAATCAACAAAATTTTATTTTTGACATTAGTGCGTTCCGTTTTTACTGAATTCATTTGAATGCAATCTGGATTTGTAAGTATAATCATAATAATATTTTTTTATAATTAACTATAACACATTCATCATCAAATAATTAATTTATATTGTATAAAAAAAACTTTTTTGCTAAAAATTGTGGTAGCGACCGTAATCACAAACTGTTATTTTTTTTGTCAAATAGTATGAAACGGAACAAATCCTGAAAGCGGGAAACTTGAAAAATAATCTTATCGATCAATAAGAAACGAATTCGACGCGATGATATTTTCGACAATAATTATATCTACGAATAACAAGTAAACGAACAACGTTGAAATTAATGATTTTTATGATTAAATTATTATATAACCTATACTTACATCCTGGGTCCGTGCATTTCTGAACAAATGAATCCAAAAAATCATGTCCTTCTCCCGCTTCAAAACAGCATTTCACAATAGACATTTTTAAAACATGTAAGTACTTCAGAAGTAGAAAAATAATTCAATAGAAAAAATATAGTAAAAGTTAACGTAGGTAAATAATTCTTCTTTTGTATAATTGCTTAATTAAAACTATATTTAACAAAACAACCACTCTTAAAGCAAGTGTATTTAATTCACACTTATCACACAACTATGAGATTAATCAATATTAAAAATAATTACATTACCAACACACGCAACACAATGAAACAAAAGCACATAAATAAACTTTAAACAATTAATTCTTTTAACATTTTATAAAAAAATATTGCTTATATTTGTACCCTATTCTATAAATAAAATACCGATTTTATAAACAGGTCAACAATGTCACAATTCGTAATTCCATTTTTATTTTGTCGAGATTATTGAATATCTAAAATGTCAATGCGATCGCAGCAAGCTACCAAATATAAAACGACTAAATTTAAAGGTACTCAATGTGTACTGGTTTACTTTAAAATAGATTACATTTAAAATCTGTAGTATTATGCGCGAGATGATCACGCGTGACAAAGTTAACTAGATACGATGACCGTTCTGGTTTCATCTACTTGACACTAGATGACACTATACGAAATTACGTGAAATATATATTTTTATTAGTAGTAATTTTACCTGTGATATTATAATAGCAAAAATATTTTGACGTTATAAAACTTTTTTGTAGATTTTAGCATTCTTTTAAGTTAACAATCATGTATATTTCTATTGGAATGTTTTTAAAAATCAAATATTCGTTTATTAATAGCTATTTTCTTAATTCATCATCATCTTAAATACCTCATCCTACTCTCGTAGGGTCGCAGGACCAGGTTTTTGTCCTCCACGTTAATCTATCCTCCGCCATCTCAGTCGTCACACACTTGTTTATCATATTACCTTTCACGCAATCCATCTCTTCCTAGGCCTACCTCTATTGGTATACCTCCACATTCATACTTAAAGCTCTCCTTGTTACATGCCATACTTCCTGATAACGTGCCCATACCATGCTAACCTCTTACTTCTTAATTTCTCTACACGACTTTGAGACTTCCTCTCTAAATTATAGAATAATATTTCTGTAAGAAGTACATCACTGTAATTGTATTACGTAAGACTTGAAGTTGAGCCAATGTGCTTGTGAACGGCTGCTCGATTTGGCAAAAAGCCACTGTTATCGCAAATCCTGTCGCCATGTCCCGCTAAATCATGATAGCTACAGAACATTTACCTTCAAACGGTCTTTGTAAACGCTTAGAAATTGTTGTCAAAGTTGTCGCGAAGAGATTTATCATTTGGCGGGAAAATTGTGCATTTGTTTTTTACTAAAATAATAAGACAGTAGTTATTGTTAAAACTTTAAACTATTAAGTTGTGCAGAACATATTTATTTCTCGATACAAACAAGCTTTTACCGCACTAACCCTACGGCTTTATTAGTCCGATGTCACCCAAAAATCAGACTTACGTCGAAGCAAAATCACTGTTTTTTTCCGTGTACTCGATCTAATGAGCGGTCATAAGGTAATGCAACAAAGCAAATCAGGATGGCTGCACATAGTAACACTTAACTATTGCTCTTGCAGTATGCTAACTGTTCAGTAAACAGAATAGAGAAATTAATCATGATTACCTGTCCAGTTGTTAGTCAAAACAGGAAGTCTAAACAATATTACATAACAACTAGTTAACTAAGATATTATTTCAGATACTGATGTCATTTATATTATTCGTCACCTTATACATTCACTGAGTATGGACTAATTGATTTCAATATTAAAAAATAACAACTTCAAGTGGTTTTCCTTGCGAATTCAAAACGCCTTCGGATTAATTCCTTACCGTGGAGCCTTTTTAGACAACGCAACCGATCTCTCACTCGCCTCTCGCCAATTTATTTTTTTTAAATCCAATCATTCAGTCGACCTCGGATTGTGGACGAGAGCGGGCGCCATAGGCGCCATTTTGTTTTAATGTTCAACTACGCGGTAGTGCTGTGATTTAATAAAATTAAATAGTGAAACGTGATCTATTTATTTAATAGTGAATAATTTTGTGTAAAAATAAACAATTATTTTTGGATGTGTTTTGTGTTATTAGTGTATTTCAAGTTTTTTGAATATTTTTAAATCATTTGAACTATCGCCGGTATGACTGATGCTTTTGTTTTGGTAAGTTTTTTTTTTCAATCCGTTCGTAAAAATTCTCACGGAAACAATTATTTTAATGTTTAAAAGCTTTTAATACTTTTGGCATTTATAATTATGCATAAATATTGAAATCAGTCATTTCTGATGATATTTAAAACTGGTTTTATTCTGTCATGATTATCGTTTGAATTATATTATGCTACATAACGTAGCCTTATTTTTATCTTACCCTTTGTCTTCATTAGACCGATGTCACACAAAAAACGGTCATATACCGAAACAACACCTCCGATTTTATCGCGAACTTGGTTTAATGAAGCCTAAGAATTAAAGCGTAGTATTGATGCTGTACAAAATATATTTATTTATAATATTTTAAAGTTTCATTTCTCACAGTTGTCAGTATAAAAGCGATAGTTTAATAAAAAATTACACAATCTACAATAACTTAGTAACTGGCCATTAGGTTCAACTCTTGCTGACAGGTTAACCTTTTCGGATCATTTGAAAGTAAGAATTGCAACTTAAAAGATAAATCACAAGAAGATTGCAAATAAAAACGTTATTATAGGTATAAAAAATAATACGCCTAATTAGATTATAAAATTAGAAAATCTTAAAAAAATAAGGAAGAAATTAATTTAAAATAGAATTGTAAGGAATTAAGACCAATCTAGGCACCAGAAATTGAATTTTCGTAAAATCCAAGAACAGACATTTTTTCTAACTCGTCTTCAAGTGGAAGAGCTAGAAATAACAATGTTTGAAAGAGTTTGCATTACATAAATAAAAAACATAAACCACGACAAAATAGCAAATCACAATCGAACTAATATGATTCATCGAGTTATATTAACACAATATTTACTTGAATAAAATCAATTAATAATGTAACTGTTGAATATGTAATCATGCGGGTAAACAATAGATAACCGACAGAATATTTTTTTTTATATTAGACTAGCGACCCGCCCCGGCTTCGCACGGGTGCAAATCGGTATAATGCTGATACTATTTATTACAGCGTTTGCAATGTAAGCGCTAAAAATGTGTTAATTTACGACATCATATTAAAAACCTCTAAATTATCAGTGTTACTCTACTATATTGTGATGTATTCGTCGTGTATAATGGGTATGATCTCGTTTTATTTTTACACCACTTAGATTTTAAGCGACGCTTAAGAGCCTTTGAATATTCGACCGTTAGTCTCTTAAGTAGTGAGCTATTTTATTTAGGAATAAATTTTGTTAGCCCCATCATAAACAGATTTATCTAACGAAAAGGGTTACATATGCAGAGATGTAACTTTATTCGTTGCATGGATCGAAATATGAAAGTACGGTTTCCACGCTCTTGAATTCGTGTCCAATTAAAGAAAGGAAATGATGCATCTTCTATTTATTTAAAAGTTATTCTTATTCCGTTTTCAATTTCATTGATTTTTAATTTATTATAATTTCAACGATGGAATATATTTTATAACACGAAAGTGGAAAGTGGTTAGGGCAGTTATATTGCATTTTAATAGATTTAATAAGCCACGAGCGAAACGATTAGTGACAGAAAGTAAGACGAGAAAGGGGCATGTCACACGAAAGGGTGCCGCAACATATCAAATTAGTGTGGCATCTCTCTTACTACCCAGGGGGACTATCCAAAGTACTTTTCTATTGGCGATATCTTTGATGGAATCCACAAAAATATATGAAACTGACAATGACAATCGATCAGTATATCGAACGTCATTGTCAGTTTCATACATTTTTGATGTTCGCTATAGAATCGCTTCGTAGTAAATGTACTTTGGGATACCCCTCTGATCTGTGTTATTTTAAACAGTAGCTCTGTATACGAAGGACCTAAGAATATTCGTATTAGGCCAGCATAGACGAACGACTTCAAGTTGCCGCTGTCCGTGTATAGCAAGCCTTATATCTGACTCATCGGATACTCCGATGGTTTAGCGTGTAAACCTCGTGCTACAGCCTGAGGCATGTTACGTAAGGTCATACATGCACGGCATACTTTGCATCCTTATTTATGTAGCTTTTTGTTTTGTAACCGTTTGGTATTGGTTCAATTATTGTGTAATTTATCTATATATATAAAAGAGTAGACAAAATTCTTAAATTCAGCGCACAGCCAAAACTACTGGGTCTAGAGACTTGAAATTTTGCATAGAGGATTTTAGGATATCCGACCCCTAAGGTTCCGAAATGGGGTCCAAAGTTTGTATAGAGTCCTAGAAACTTAAAAAATTTGCTTAGGACACACACTCAACATGTAAGACGCTCTTACATATTTACGTTTGAAAATTCGGACGTTAGTTACGTCTAGATATAGACGGGAATATAGACACATAAAACCAGAAATAGATCATTATTTTATGTTTACATGTGTGGGTCACTTCCTCACTACTACACTGTAATATAATATTTCAAGACCTCGTCAACTTCAAAGAAGTTCCTCGTAACCGGAGTCAAGGTGACATCCTGAGACTTTTGTAATATCTATAGTGATACATAAGGGTGGGCTTCCACCGGTCACGCTACTGCAATAGGATGATGGTAAGGGGATATGGCGGGGGAGGGGACGTATAGGAAGAGGAATTATCCTCTTGATATGCGTCTCCTCCTCTTTAAGGGTAGGCAACGCATCAACAATTGCAGATGTCTATGTGCAGCGGTTGCTTCGCTATTTCAGCGCATCTGGTTTCTCCTTTGCCACTTTATAATATAAAAAAAATGTACATAAGTCATACATTTCATTCTTTGAAAAGGTAGAGAGATTTTAGTTAAAATATCCTCAAGACATAAATTACACTGATCTCTACAGATAGATAGTTCGTCGTTTGTTATTGATAGCTTTTGTTTCGTTCCAAAAGTACCGCAGCTTATAACCTATCCATGGGTAGACGTACCTTGAATGCGCCAATAGTGACGACACTTTTATAATGTAGAGTCAAGTATACTTAACAGAACTCTTCAAGCAATAACTTTAAGTAATGCAAACTCTTAACCCGATTGGTCAAACCAAATCAAGTAACTTAAGTAGGTGACATCACAGCCAGCCTTGCACCTACACTACACCCGCGCTCATTTTATAATTAATACATTGATATGATGAATTGATAATAGATTTTTAGCACTATTGTTATTAACAAGTGCTATTTAAGTTATGATTAAGCGAAGGCGTCAAAATAACTTCGCTTCTTTTTTATCCTTTCATAAAGTTCTCCGAAATGATGAGATTTTTTTTCTATTAATGTTAAAATGTAATGTAACTTACTTAATTTATTTAAAACGGCTAAAAACTCACGTTTAATTTTCGGTGAACGGAACCGACTAGTTTCAAACTCTTCGGGAGTCCATCCAAGTAAATAAATAAATAAATAAAGTATAATAATGTCTCACAAAAGTTTTAACAATTTAGTAACTTACTTACTTAATACTTTTACTAAAAAAAGTTTGACAAAGTTAGAGACTACCATTACTAAGTATAGTGAACTTAAATACCACATTCACTGCTATGAATTCAACTGCGAATTAACTACAGTCAAACCTCTATAAGCGAGTCATTCTCTGGTCCCGACGAGCTACCCCCATATGCGATAAACTCGGATTAGAGAGAAACCTCTATAAACGAGACAAATATCGCGGTCTTGGACTCTTATCCATACTGTATACTGTAATGGTATTGAACGTGTTAAACTCAGAAAAGTAATTATGAAAAGCTTCTTAGCAATTTTCTAGCCGTCATTACTACGTTGTTTACCCACCGTGAACGCATTAAGGTCTTACTGAATTAAAATAGAGATTTATTCGACTTAGGTCTATAACTGTGACCTAAATCTATGACACAGTCACGACTCTATCCTTTATTAATGTCGACTTCCATAAATCAGAGTAAATTATACTTTGCGCCAATGAATGTAACGGAATTTAATAGTATTTTTTTCTTTACTTAATGTACAATGGTTCTAGAAAACACGCTAATTCAAAGTTTGTGAATATATTTAAATGGGTTATATGCGTGCTTGGGTGTTTCTATTTGGCACGGACTCTTACTTAAAAACGAATTGATTAGTTAATAAAATAACTAACAAATAAATGTTTGAATAAAAAAACATATTCAACAACTATCTCTACTTATGTAGGTTAGTGTTACTACTTTAGTATTATTAGTATTGTATAGTTCATTTTCTTGCTTTTTTAGTCGGTACCGTATGTGTTACTCTTCCATACATCTCTATCAGCCGTCTTATCTGTATTCAATCCCTTAACTAATCATCCAATCCAAAACTTTGTTCAGTCTTACTCTATTTTTTAGCCATCCTCATGCAATCTCCTAACTAAATATTGGTAGAGAATGGCACTAGGTATTAAGTCCTTCTTGGACTTACTAACATTGTGCTAAAGTTTAAATAAATTAAAGAAATATTGTACAGTTAAATTGTAAATATTTTACAGTATCCTAACCCACTAAATTCAAGTATAAATATCCTCTATTTAAGGTTGTTTTGTTAGTATGGCATGACTAATATGCCTATAACTCGTGCCAAAGCTGGAACTTACCAAAACGGCATTACGATGTTGGCCAACGTTGAATGTGGAGCGCACCGTCCGTTGCGCCAATTGACCTTCGATTAACTTAACAGGTGCTTTACTTGTCTCACTTAACTTAAATAAGTATCGATAACTTACTTATTGACATATGACCATAATTGTCATGGAATAAGTTATAAAATATGGTTCTCTAGTACCAAGCGTAGAGTTGTTTATTCGTTCCTTAGCAGTTCCTTAGTGGAGCTTCTTACTTAAATTACGTAAGATTGTCTCGTTTTCAGTTACCTAGCAACCTTCCAAAAAGTATCTGCAGATTCGGATGTCTAAGCTCGATTACTTCGCTATTTTGACGAATTCGAGTCTTAAAGTATTGGAAAATCTCTCTATTATTAAAAAAAAAGGTTAACAGTTTCGACCCATGATGAGCTCCATTTTCCGCAATTCCACGACTAGCGCGTATTTTGTCTGAATACACATATCTTTGAATTTCTTTACAGATATGTGCAGGCATCATGATGTTTTCCTTCACCTAAGAGCGTCGGATAAATATGCACATGTGAAAATCAAAAATCGAAAAACACATTGGTACATGGTGGGATTCGAACTCGGGACCTGTAGTTTACAAGTCAAGAGCTAAACCCTTGAGCCACCGACGCTCTCTGTTATTAATATTTTTTCTTGTTATTAGTAACAGCGTCATAGATACTACTTCGTAACTTTATGCAACTAGATTTACATGTATAGGGTTACTGTGTTACGGAATTTCAACGGACTTGTCAGTCATTTTACGATTACGTCATTACATGTTATTTATGTCACCGGAACATAGAATAAAGGTAGATTTCTTAAGGATTTTTCATTAATTTGCAATGATCAAAAACAACAGAAATGTTTAACTGTCGTGACAATTTATAAGCTTTATATAGGACGTTTTTATGGTGAAGTAATACATAGTGATACGATCTGCATACATCGGCGAAGTCATTCAAAGATATATGTCACGGAAAATACGCGCTAGTCGTGGAGTTACGGAAAAAATGGACCCAACATACCACCATACGTCGAACTAGATGTATGTAACTTATAAGCTCATGTCAACCCTGAGGTTCCACTGAACAAACACCTATTGGTACTAAAACATATTGCTATCAATGGTTTTATTCTAAAGAAAATGAGTGTTATGACAAAATGTGGGAATTACAATAGAAACTGACTGTTCTCACATCATCTAATTTTCTCCAGTGCATCCCTATAGTTTCGTAATTCTGTTATTTCATGTAGCAACCCTAGACACAGATCGCTTCCACTCCGTATTGTGCCACCATCACGATTTCGCTATTTATTTCCGAATACAAATAACCGTATAATTGCTCGTTACATTTCAAAATAACTTTACAGTATTATGCACTGAAATGCTTCAATACAAAGGCGATAATCGTGCAAACGGATTGTATAGTATGACATGTTCGAGGGTTCTTGTACGAGATAGGGTTGTCACTATTATCTACAATTGACAAAAGTCTTAAAAATGTGGTTTACTTAGTAAACTCACCATACTCAGAGTTCTACGTGTGTAGGAGTTACCCCGAGTATAAATTAAGTTGATACAACAATATTTAACAACTCCCTCAAGGACCAATTAAAGACTCTGATAGCCGTACCTTAATGTAGATTTTTCATATTTAACTTTCATTAAGAGACTCCCTTAGTGGCAATTTAGCAAATGTGATTGTGGCATTTAGTAATGTCATCCTTCTCCTTGGAACTAAAACACAATATGTTCCAAAAAAAGGTTGTCGCTTATCATAGTCTAGGATCTTATTTAGTCATGTATGTTGACAACCCTGCCCGTCATTGGGGTATAACGAGTGCACGGCAATTTCTTTTGTAAAGATAAGGATACATGACCATGGCCTAAAGATTTGCCCTACTTACCATTGTGTAACTATCACTTGTGTTAAAAGTGGCTTCATTATAATATCACTTAAAGTATGATATTTTGAACTGTAGAAAAGTATATCCCGATCTTGAGATCACGTTTTAGTTACATTTCTCTATTTTATTTAATACAATACTGTGCATGACATTTTATTGTAATTAAGTGTTATTTTGTGGGCATGCTGGCAATCGATGGGGGAGGCCTACGTCCAGCAGGCGACGATAGGCTAATTTGATTTGATAAAGTGTTTTTTTCGCGTAGAGTCTTATAATTTTTTTTAGACTGGCCATTGCTTCTTGCTCACATGACTTGCCTTCTATTTAAGTGGATATTAAGAATATTCCTGTTCACTGAAGAACAGCTTAAAATCAATTTGGTATGAATACAAAATAGGATGGATTGTGTCAGATACTCTTACCAAGTCAACCATAAACCACACAGACCTAGGGCTTGTGAATCCTTATCCTTATCCTTACATAGTATAAAACAATAACGCTTTTTTATGTTTGTGCCTATATATGCTTGAATCTTTAAAACTACGCAACGGATTTTGATGCGGTTTTTTTAATAGATAGATTGATTCATAAGGAAGGTGCAATTATGATTAGTATGGCTGTTATATACAACAGTTTTTCTGTAGTGTATTTGGTATCAGCATTGCACCCGTGCGAAGCCGGGGCAAGTCGCTAGTTTATTTAAAACGGCTAAAAACTCACGTGTAAATTTGTAATAAACTAGGCCATCGTGTAGCCCGTAAGTTACCTTGACAATGTCGATATTTTTATGTAACTCTTATCCCTGTAACATTTATTGTAGAGATGTTAAATATTATGTAAAACCGCGTACTGCGCGGGCGCCATTTTTATGACGTCAGAAAAACGTAGGACAGCGATTGGTCGACAGTGTCAACCTTGCGTCGAACCTACACAAGAAACAGTATTTGCTTATTTTTTGCATATATTTCACTTTTTATATCATCGTAGGAAGTGTATTTACAAATTACATTGTATAAGTATTGTAATGTAGTTTTAACGTGGGTTTATTTATTCAGACAATATTGACGAGAACTAATAACATTTCGACATATTTATAGTCTGGGGGCTACCCAAAGCACTTTTCGATTGGCGATATCGCTATGGAATCGACAAAAATGTATGAAACTGACAATTCGATAAGTCATGTGCTTGTAACGTGTGAGATATCGAACGTTATTGTCAGTTCCATATATTTTTGATGTTGGGTATAGAATCGCTTTGTAGTGAATTTACTTTATGTCAGTAAACTACAGACTCTATCAGTGCATTTTATCACACAATTTTAATCACTTCTCTACATAATGGTATTATGTATATGTTTTTCACTATCACACTATCGTAACTGCTATTTATTATCTCTATTATTTCAAATATAAATGAGAGGGATGACAACATATGTTACATAACTTACAGCCGTAAAAACTTAAGTACACGCTTATGCATACATCAAGCGTGGGTATTTACAGTTTTCAAACTCTATCCCCTTTATTCCGAAAAAAATGTATAAAGTACTGCGATAAACGAGGACCAATAAGTCGTCGATTATACGAGACCGGAGGACACTCGGAACTAAATAAGATATACCAGGGGTTTCATTGGACCAAATTATGTATCGAAGTACCAGGAACAAGGATGTTCTATATTTTGTAATAAATTTTATGAATATACCAAACGTAGAAATTACAACAATAATAACGCTGATTCTCGTTCCGGAATAAAGCGGTAAAAATCCACACGTAAGGCAATACATAAGGCGTTGAGTGCAGGCGATCAAAGGCGTTTAGAGAGCAGGTTGGAGCACGTGGGTGCAGCGAGGTGGCGTGACGTCATCCGCAGCCTTCGCATAGGTATCCGTGGGACTAACGGATATATTTATCATTAAGGATAAATTCCCATTA
>QDHC01000439.1:63109-92103 GCA_013186455.1 Papilio dardanus tibullus | reverse complement strand
TTCATTCCTTCAATAACACTTTGTAGTATTCAATGATACAAGAAATAGTTTCTAGAATAAAAAAAACAGAGGTTCTGCAGAATCCATATTAAGTAGAATCTTACATAATATAAACAATATTGGAAATTGCTGGAATTATCTTTGCAAATTTCAAATTGATTTAGTCACATTAATTACACTTCGTCTTGCTGTGCGTCTCCTCCGTAGATTAAGGGTAGGCAATGCATCAGCAATTTCAGATGTCTATGGGCAGCGTGCGCTTCGCTATTTCAGCGAGTCCAAGTGGCCGCTTGCTCGTTTGCCACTTTATAATATAAAAAACACTTTGACATAAAGATTGTCACAAGACTAAAAGAATTATTAATTTTTAGATATATTTAACAATAGATATAGACTGTAGAAGATATATTACTTTCAGTCAATAAAATATTTCCAGATAATCGTATCGATGATACCAAAACCGCCGAGTTGACTAAGCGAGAAAAACCCGAAAGTTCGAGGTACCAACAATCGGGTACCTCACCCGTCCGATGTCAAATGAAATTGGTACCAAGGCAGACAACGCCGGTGACGGTGATAAATTAGCTAAGGAACCAAACAACGATACCGAAACGAAGGAACCCAAAGAGAATAAACCGAGATCAGTTTCTTTTAATAGAGACGTACACGTTAAACGTTTCGGTGAGTCTACGCTCGGATACAGAGGATTCTTTTATGAAATTTCGTCTAATTTTGAGATAATTTTGCGATGCATTATATTATTATTTTTTTTGCGACAAAGCCCCTTATAAAAATAAATTAAAAAATATATATATATATATATATTATTTGCATTAGGTGCATAAAACATTCCAAATTGTTTTGATTCTAATTTTGTTTCATATTTTTTTTCATTTAATATCCTTCGTGGCAATAGCTAATAAAATCCTTCATAAAAGGATCTATAAATCATATTTTATAGTCTGTTTAACTCAAAAAAACTCTGCAATATCTACCTCTACCTAGTAAATAAAGAACATGTTAATATTTTATGTTTCATAATATTTCTATTAATTTTAAAAGTTTACAATTAAATATGTGTCGCAAATTGTCGATAATTGGGTTGAAATTCATAATTCGTCCTCCATACTGAGCTTTAAATTAGGTTATGCTACTAAAAGCATGGGACGCATCAGCATAACCTTTAATGTGCTACACAGCCAAAAAATATATTAAAAATATTAAAATGGTTGTATTGTAACTAACTAATCATCAAATAACCACGAAAAAGACATTGGAGTGGTTAATGTAATTTTAACAGTGTCATACAAGACTCTTAGATTTTGTTGAAATAACAATTGACTAGCGTCTCGTAGCATCTTCTTTCTTGGTATCCTCTGTAATGACTAACTGTGACTGATATAAAGTGACTAATTCTAACATAGAAATCTTTTTCGTATCTTTTTTTATTGCACAATATCTACGATGGAAGGCCGTGACCGTAATACCAATTCATCTTTTTCTATATCCTTGTGTGTTTCTTTTTCCGCTTATTTATCTATAGCTTGTAGTGATCAATGTTTTTCCGACTTTTTAGATATTAATATAACTGAATAATTTATTGTTATTTACTAGCGACCGTGAAATATTCGTTATTTGATACGTCAATATATTTTTTAAGTCTACGTGGCGTCTATGCGTAAAGTTAAGAACTTGTTTATTAGAAGAATTTTAATTGTGATTAAGGGATCAGAAGTGCAGTGGTATGTTCATGTTAAACAGAGGGATAGTAAACACGTAAACAATAAAGTAGTGATATTGAATGTGGATGAATACAAAGGTAGAGCAAAGACAAAGAAAGTATGGATTATTCGAAACTGGGTATATTTGAGAAAGTGGAGAATTCAGATATGACTGCAGATAGAGAAGTATGAAGGAGTAGTACATCCTGTAACGACCTTCCATAGGGAAAAGGACTGGTTAATGTTGCGTGGTTAAGTATCATTCTGATCGAAGAGCTAATCTTTAAATCTTTAAACCCCTTGAGCTAATTGGTACGCAATAACTTGCATAACACCTGTAGATTTTTTTATTACATTTAAAACACAATGCAAAGTTTTCAATAAATCCAGTATCCGGGTTGCAAACATTAATTTTACAGTTCATTTACAACCGGAGTTTGAACCTAAGTCTAGACTTTACAATTTCGAGGATGTTAGAACATAATTAGACAATAACTACAAAAATCTAGATAAAAACCTTCACGTATTTAGTTATTTAAATGGTCGCTTAAGCAGTCCTTTAGTGCAGACATATATATCTATACTAAGTGGACTTTTGGCTGACGAGTTAGACTTTGAATGTATGAAAAATATTGTGGTACAAATCAACAATGTTCAAGACAAAGTTAAGGAAAATATTGTCTGACAAGTTGTTAACAATGTAACAGAGAAGACGCGTCAAAAATTGCAATTTGTTATTCAGACGATGACAATGAATGCCGATGACTCGGAAGGTCAAGATGACCATGATACAAAGAGTTGCATATAAATAGCGTAACAAAAAAAATAATAATCGTTCATTGTATTGATCGACAAAGTTATCTAACCCGGTGGTTATGAGGCAAACTAAATTATGGTAACTCCCTAGCGCCCTCCCTTCAATATCCAAAAACTGTCATAAGTTAAGCAAATTTTCAAACGCCACTTAAATATTTAAGAGCGTCTTTCATGTTTTTGACATCACTTAGATTTTAAGCGACGCTTACATTTCAGTGGCGTTTGTACATTCGGCCGATATATCTTATTTTTAAGCCTAGGTTAGGTTAGTTATTTTCTGACAGAACTCTCCGCGATAGCAGCGCCTCTCTCGTCGGCAAAAATAAGCTTGTACTTTAGAAGGGATCAATGCCAACGGTTGAATGATTGATATTTTAGAGGCTATTGTAGTTTTAACTGTTACGTTGTTGATCAGCTCTTGAATTACAATCGAAGGAGAAAGGAGTTTGAACATCACAAACGGATTTTTAAAATCGTTCGCCTTTTAAAATCACATAATCAAGTTATCGGTACTTTAGTCAATAAAAGTTTTGTTTAAAAATAAAAATAAAGTTTTGTTTGTCAAATTGAAGAATTGCTCGAGGCTGGTATTGACATGCGTAACCGTCGTGTATGCGTAGATGTATGAATGTAGAAGCGAGATAGGTGTGTCTGGATCGTGTCAAATAGAATTCCGTTGCCTGTGCCTACCCCTCTGGGTTACTGGCGTGATATGATGTTGTTGTAAGTTTTGTTTATTGTATTTGTCTTGCTTTAGTTGCTTCGTTCTATTGTACTACACCATTTATTTTATATTAAATCTTAGGCTAATTGTTTTAAAGCGAAAATCATTCACCATCTTTTTTACTAAAGGTTATTGGCTTTTTGACGAAAAAAGAACAATTCAGTAGGTAAATAAACATTTAATAGGCATAAAAATAGTGTTCATTACTGAAACGTCATACCATAAATAATTGTTTTTTTTTAAATAATCCATGACCATCGATCAATTTAGACAATTGAGGTCAATATCACTCAGATGCTAATGACTTTTAAAACGCAAAATTTTAACGAACCGAATCCCAATCATTGATTTACCATTTAACTGGCAATTTAAAGTCATAATCAGTAGCAAATACTCTATATAGCTTTAGGTCCCGAGTTCGAATCCCTCCATGTACTCGTACTAATGTGATTATTGATTTTCATATGTACATATTTACCCGACGCTCTTACGGTGAAGGAAAACATCGTGATATCTGCACATATCGGCGAAGAAATTCAAAGATATGTGTGAAGTCACGCTAAATACGCGCTAGTCGTGGAGATGCGGAAAATGGAACCCATCATGGGTCGAACTATATTACATTTTTTTTATAGCTTTAGCCATTTTAATAAAAAAAATATATAAAACTTACGAAGGATACTTGTCTCACGACAGTGATTTAATCGTTTGTTACTTTATCTATTGACTTATATAAAAAACTGAATTAAATCTAAAAGACAATAAATCTATGTTTTTTTAAACTCCACCCGTACTTAATCAAAGTTAAACAACTTAATCCGGAACGTAACTTTTTTGCCGCAACAAAAATAACAATGCAACAATATTTAAATCGTGAGATTTAAAAATATTTTGTGAATTTCAATCAGACAAGAAATGTAGATTAGCATTTATTCAAAGTCAACAGATTAAAAAAATATATATTATTAGATGACAAAACAGTAAAGGTGGCAGAATGCTATGCCTTTGCCTAAATTTATATTACGAGACCGTGAACGTCAGTGATTGGTCGAAAGATACGGCTGGAGTTTAAAAGCCGACGGCTATATTCTCTTTGATTTTAGAAAAAGGAGTTACTTTTGAGTAGCGAGTGGTAAAACTTTGGGAGACACTTTGTCTTCTTTTAATATTGTTATTTTCCTTCTTGTGGTTGTTATGCCAAGACAGGTCACAATCAAAAACAGTCGAACCTGTATAAGCGAGTCCAAGAGACCGCGATATTTGTCTCGCTTATAGTAGTTACTCTTTAATCCGAGTTTCTCGCTTATGGAGGTAGCTCGTAAGGACCAGAGAATGACTCTTATCCAGGTTTGATTGTATTTGTCCAATGTAAAATGTTAAACCGATGTTAATATTCTGAGAACGATTTTTGAATTGTAAAATTAAGTAGCAGAAATATGTATGAAGTCATAAATTTTAAGGTCGTAAAGTTTAGTAGAAATCGTATTAATATTAATATAAATTACGAGAAAATGTAGTATAAACATGAGGCCATCTGAGATTGCCCAAGACAAAGTCATAAATTATGTCTGATTTCTTTACAATGATAGCATTTATATACACCTGTTATTTATATCTATACTAATATTATAAAGAGAGACACTTTGTATTTTTGTATGTACTGTATTTCAAGAACTACTAAACCGATGTCAAAAATTCTTTCACCATTACAAAGCTACATTACCCCCGAGTAACATAGACTATATAATTTATTTCCACGCGGACGAAGTCGCGAGCAACAGCTAGTTTATTTCAATAAACTAACTAATGAAGCTTAATAATGACTATAGTTCTTTTTATCATTTCAAATCTGTTTTAAATGAAACGCCTTGGAAAATTATCAATATCATTAAGCCCCTTCACTTTTTATCTATCAAATGTTACTTGTTGCTCTATTATTTGCTTATTTAAATAGAACTAGTTTAAAACTTAATAAATTAATTGTAATGCTCAATAAAAATGTTCCTGACCTATAAGTCGCTTAACATACAAATTATATGCAATCTAAAGTACATAATGTAACCCAATTACTATAATTTGCATATCATCTTTATAAATTCTTAAACTAGATGTTAGACAACATTTTATCTTTAATAGTGGTCCAAGGATAACACCCTGAGGTACACCGTTTAACCAAACAAAACATAAGCGGAGGCGAAACTGATTTTAATCAGACTTCGTTCAGACGATCCTAAAAAGGTCATCACTGATGAATTGTAATACATATGGATCGATTCTAAGTCGGCAATGACCTGCACACCTCGACCATATGTGGTAGACTGTTTCGAAAGCTTAATATAGTTCAGCGCCACACCTATATGTAAATCTAAATCGATTTCGAAGTCTGTTGGCTCGAACTTAATTTAAATGTTAATGTTATGATATTTGCCGGTTCAAATCAAACACTTGTCAGCGATAAACATCATTATGTCAATATTTAGGTGGCTTATGACGACAGATAACGAGAAATCTGCCACCAGATGTTCCGTTTTGTCAAAGTCTGTATCATCAATGGAGACTTGTTCATTAACTAAGAGAGAGAGAGAGAATATTTACGTAAATCCGAAGCAGAGGTTGAAGGGACTTTGTAAACTTCTTCATTATCAGCGGGGCTACCCAAAGTACTTTTCGATCGGCGATATCGCTGATGGAATCGAGAAAAATGTATGATACTGACATTGACATTCGATAATATCATGTGTTTGTCACGTGTGAGATCATCATCATCACCAGCTCACTATACGTCCCCACCGAGGGGCTCGGAGCCTACCCTGAGTGGTGACTAGGCCGTAGTCAACGTGTGAGATATCAAACGTTAATGTCATTTTCATACATTTTTGTCGGTAGCTATAGATTCGCTTCGTAGCGCGTACTTCGTTTTAAATAGACACATCCATTTTTATCTGGAAATAATAACATTGAATATTAATTAGTTAAACTTAGAACTGGTTTTGATGTTGACAACGACGTAGTTCACAATTAGTCGCGTAAATACACATAAGTATGAATATTTACAGGTAAACAACACACAATGTCTACGCCTCGTTATATTACATTGTATACTAAAGTAAGAATCATCCTACATTTCTATTTGCATACACGTTACATCTCGACAAATGTTTACGATCTCTGCAACAAACCGGTATACTGCATACATTATTTTTTTCAAACCTTTTATTACAATTCCGTATACTTAACATTATATATAACAATATAATTGATAAATTCAAATATTCCTTAGTTACAAGAACAGTCTATGGTTAGAGTTTAGTGTAATGTAGTTCGATCTATGGGCTCCATTTTCCTTCACTTCACGACTAGCGCGTATTTTGCGTGACTTCACACATATCTTTGAATTTCTTCGCCGATATGTCCAGGTATCACGATGTGTTCTTCCGCCGTAAGAGCGTCGGGTAAATATGTATATATGAAAATCGAAAAACACATTGGTACACGGCGGGATTCGAACTTCGACCTGCAGATTACAAGTCAAGAGCTAAACCCCTGAGCCACCGACGCTCAGAGAGTTTAAAACAAATGAAGATGGAATTAACTCTAAACTAATATATTTATTAGATACATATTAACAATATAGGCTTTCTTAATATCATTTTCATCCTGCCCTTGTCCCTTTGGAGGGTCGACACAGTCCCCCTTTTTCCGAAAAAAAAGTACTGCGACAAACAAGGACCAATAAATCGTCGATTATACGATACTGAAGGACACTCGGAAATAAATAATATAGACCAGGGGTCTCATTGGACCAAATTATGTATCATAAGATGTACCAACAAGGATGTTTTGTATTTTGGAATATATTTTATGAATGCACCAGTACCAATCGTAGAAAGTACATTACTAACGCTGATTCTCGTTTCGGAATAAAGCGGAGTATGTTTTACTTCTCCATACTTCTTCATTAGCCGTCATATCTGCATATTCTCTTTCATACAACTCATCCTTACTTTCTTTGAGTCTTCCTTTCTTAGTTTTTACTATGTATTAAGTTTAATTACATTGAAATTCTTTTAACGCCACAGATGTCTTATGTCTTACGAACATAACTAATGACATAATTAATCTGTCCATTCAAATGTCAGACATACCATGCATATGTTCAATTCATTATGAACTTTATTAACAATGTTTAAGGTACAAAATTGATAAAACAATTTAAGTATTGTTACCAAGAGTATTGTGTAGGTGGACACCAGGTGTTAGTCTTAACATCCGAATAAACACACGTATTTGTTAGGACGTAAAGGAATACAGATATTTCTATGCATTAGATTTAAGTTTAAACTTTAGTAATTAAATATTAGAAATAAAGTAAAGTAAAGAGTATAAACAAATTCGATACACGAAAGTTCAACGATATATAAAAACAGAAAAATAGTCAACGCTACCAAACTTCTCTTGACCTATTAGTAAAATTCCTGAGTTTTCTCTTAGTACAACTTAAATTTAAATTGCTCGGCCAAGCCAGGGGCCATAAAGGGCTGTAGAGCTATGGAAGAAAAAAAATATATATAAAATCTCATCTCTGTACTGTATCTCTAAGATTAAACGACACGTCAGTCACAGTTTCCCGCCATTGTGACATCTAACCACATGAATCCTCTTACATTGACCTTCACAACTGGTTTGAATTTTCAACTCTCAAACACAATGCCTTATTTCAAATGTGCAAAAACTTGCGTATGACTTATTTGTTTCTTGTGAAAAACTTCGAAATGCAACTTATATGATTGAAATAAAGTTAGAATTTCATTTTTAATAACTAGATATGTACAACAACTGTGGAAATATTCTGTTTATTAGATCCTAGCTGTTATTCGCGAAATCGTCCGCGTGGAAATAAAAATATAGCCTATGTTACCTCTAATGGTGAAAGAATTTCTGATACCCAGTAATTCTTGAGTTATTTCAATACATACAAAAAACCAAAAATAGAAAGTTTCCCTCTTTATAATATTAGTTTAGATAATGGTAACATCAATCATAACCGTTAGTACAGTCACAACCAAAAGTGATTCATTAAATGTTAAAAAAAAATATATTAAAACTTTGGTAACAAACTATTATAATTTATTTCTACCCTTAGTAATTTTGCATTCTATTTCACCGTCGCTAATTCTACAACCTAGACAACCCACCTAGATTTACTAATGACACTCGTTTTGTCTACCATTCGTTATAGTATAAACTAAAAACAATAACTAAGTGTAACACCGTGTCAAAATGTTCTTTATTTTGACACATACGTAGCACGGAAGCTTGTCAAGGTCCAAAAGTGTTAACAAATGAGTAACGTCTCGCAGAACTGACCCACGCATTTAGCGCCCTCGACTGTTTATTAATGGATACAAGGAAATTGGATACTAAGCGCTCACTGTCGGAAGATAAGGGTGGGGATTTAGTGTAGAAGGTAGCGTTTTGAAACAGTATACAAATTCAGTTGCACCGCCAATAGCTTATTGGTTAAGGGTAAGACCTACGGATCTAGCGGTCAGTTCTAATCCTGACATTCAACGATCGTCGGGAATCATATTTGGCCCACATTACTAAAAATGGAATAAATAATTAGTGTAAGAAATCTGTTATTTTATACAAATACAGATTCCAAAAGATTATACTGACTATCATCATCATCATCAACAGATACCAGAGCCTACCCTAAGAGGTGATTACGCCATAGTCAACCACGTTGGCCTAGTGCGGGTTGGTCGATTTCACGCATATCTTTGAATTTCTTTGCCGATATGTGCTGACATCACGATGTTTTCCTTCACCGTAAGATCATCGGGTAAATATGTACAAATGAAATTCGAAAATCGAAAAACACATTGGTACATGACATGACTCGAACTCGGGACCGGCAGATTACAAGTCAAGAGCTAAACCTCTGAGCCACCGACGCTCTTACTGACTATAGTTTTTGTTAATTCTTTCCTCGAGTTCGTTATTCTCGCTTGCAATCGCGCTCTACATAACTTAGTCTCGATATACCACCCAATACACCGGAATATTAAGTCTCTGTTGACGTCATCGTTTCACAAGTCTTGTTTACACAAGTGGTACAGGTAATTGTACAAGTTGACTCTGTTACTGCAAATAAACCATTTTTGTTTGTGACTGTACGTGTAGAGTTGAAATTGTATTTTATTGTATTTTACGAAAAGTATTTTTTTATTTGTTCCTGAGTTCTGTATGCAGATAAACTTTGATTTATTATTATTTAAATATATATTTCCATGCACAATAAATATAAGTTTATTTATATAACCCTTCATAAATAATTAAATAAATACAGCTAAACCTAGATAAGCGAGAAACCTCTATAAGAGAGAATCGTTCTTTGGTCCCTGTTGACAACGTTCATAAGCGATAAACCTGTTCAGTGAGAAACCTATATAAGCGACAAATATCGCAGTCCCCTGGTTATCTCATTCAGGTTCGCCTGTCTTTCTTACAAATTAGAATTTTGATATCTATTAAAAACTTTAATGTCATTACTAAAAACATGCAGACGGATCAAGAACCACCTTTTTGTAAGCTAAAAATGACATGACTCGCTATTAGCAAGTCCGCTAAGCAATCACATTTCTTATTATAAGATTTTTTTTATTAAAATTCCGACCACCCAACCGGATTCTAACTGTAATAACGTGTTATAACGTTGGACAATATTTTAACGATTATTAATTCTATGAAACTACTTATAATTACGTAACGTGTATACGGTTATCGGAAAAATATTTATTCTGTTTGCTTTAGAATTAATAATATAATTTCTTAATATTATACGTAGGTAGGTTTTAACAGCGGTAGAGCCCGCCAGAATTGTCCGGCTCGCCCGGCGAAATACCACGACCACACAGGTGACAGGCGTCAAATGGAAGCTATTCCATGTTTCGTCTGATGAGTGTGGTGCAGGAGGGCTCATTTTAATCCACTTTTTCTTCCTATCATTTTCCTACATGGAAATGATGGGAAGGGGAAGTGGATTTTCCGGGGGAGGGGCCGCATAGGGAGAGGAATTATTCTCTTGCTTTGCGTTTCCTCCTCTGCAGATTAAGGGTAGGCAACGCATCTGCATGTATTTCAGTGAGTCCAGGTGGCCGCTTGCTCGTTTGCCACTTTATAATATAGAAAAAAAAGGTACCACGGTGTCAGATACTAAAGTTTTTTATTTCATTCTTTAGTACAGAATTTATGGTAGTATTATATAAAAATACTTCCGAACTTTTTAAAAAACTCATTAGGTCAAATTTCATAATTGGAAAGGATTTTAGTGTCATCAGTTTTTTGAGGGATTTTTTTGGATAGCCAGATCATTTACCAGATGGTTTAATTTATTTGCATTGGATGGGTACCTATATTTATTTAGAAACAATTTGTTTGAAATAACTATTTACATGAACCAGCGCCATATTGTGATGTCATAGCTGTAACATTTTACATGAACATTGTTCTTGTGACGTCATAACATTGAAATCGGATGAAACGAAATCATTAAGATCTATCTCATCTCCTTGTCCTTATCCCACTCCTGTAGGTCCGTGTACTAGGTTTTTTGATCATGTCATCTTTCACGCAATCCATCTCTTCCTAGGTGTGCCCACCTGTGTACTCTACAATTATGTTTTAACTATTCAAAAATATTAAAATGTAATAATACATCATTACCGAAACCGGTTCTAACAATGCATCATAAATTCACATATAATTCAGATCCAAATCCCACCCACTCGTGTTAATCACCCCGCAAAAGTCAATACACTTGGAACCAAAAAACTGGTCACTTGACCATTGTATGAAGTCATCGTTCGATTAGTCGCCTTAAGCCTTGTACCTACCAGGATAGTATTTTAATCGAGTAGCAATTTAGTAACTAAACATATTCGAACAGCAACATTTTAGGAGAGTGGATTGGTAAATCCTTTGCCAACTTGCTTGCGTGCTTACTTCCTACTCGGTTAAAATACTATCCTGGTATGCACAAGGCTTTATAAAGGTTTCTTTTATTCTTTGACGAAAATTGATATTAAATAAATGATATTGAATCTGTGCGGTTTTTTATCATAGAAATCTTCGTTAATCAGTACTTACATCATTAGGTGGATAAATTCATGATATTATTGCTTGCGTCAACATCCTGTGTACTTTGTTCACATCCTATAATTTACAACATCAAATAAGATCCTAGCGATGTAATTAACGAAGGCTTCCGTTTAAACTTGTATCAAAACCAGATCTCAGTTTAAAGACGTGCAGGATTCGAAAACAATCCTGGGGAGCTCCCAAAGTACATTCGCTACGAAGCGATTTTATAGCGAACGTCAAAAATGTATGACACTGACATTGACATTCGATAAGTCATTTGCTTGTCTCGTGTGAGATATCGAACGTCATTGTCAATTTCATACATTTTTGACGTTCGCTATAGAATCGCTTTTACGTACTTTAAGTAATCCCCAGATTTATTACTTATATAATACTTTCGTATTTAAATATCGTCGCATAGAAGGTGTTAAGATTTGACATTTAGAATACTCCGATCCGGTCACTTTATACCAATTTTGTTAAACTACAACAACAATATAACTGACGCCTGTAACCCAGAGGGGTCGGCAGAGACAACGGACCTCCATTTGGCACGATCCTGACACACCTCTCTCTCTTCTTCTACATTCATACATCTACGCATACACGACGGTTACGCGCACTCTTAATATCGGCCTTCTTGAGTAATTCCTCAATTTGACGACAATTTGTTAAACAGTACAGATATTTTATTTAAATACTTTTGCATAAATCCTGATATGTTTCTTACAATCTAAAGATATTTAGTTTAAAAATCAATAATAATCTATATACCGTACTTTTTCTCTCGCACTAATTAACACTGGAGTATGTTTTTCAAAGAAAAACCGTGATTAGTAACTGTAAAATATGGATCGTTAACTCTTTACGCTTAACTATTTTAAAACATTATATTAAATTCTAGCTGTTGTTAGCGACATCATTCGCGTGGAATTAAAAAAATATAGCCTATATTACTCGGGGATAATGTATCTTTCTAATGGTGAAAGAATTTTTGAAATCTGCCCAGTAGTTCTTGAGTTATTTCAATACATACAAAAATACAATGTTTTCCTCTATAAAAATAGTATAGATAGCTACTGGGATTTTTTTAGAAACGATTTACATCACTAATTAAAAATACGATAAAAACATCGTGTGTAAAATATATGCTAATTTTAAAAGGAAAGATATAATGAAGACGAAAATAAAACATAAAAATCAATTCTAAGAATCTCGAGTAGAAAATAAAGATGATTGAATTACAATGACGCGCTCTAGTGACATCACAAAAAGTCACAGAAAGCATTTGAACTCAAATTATTCAGATTAATAATCAAAATGACTTCATTATATTTATAAGCAATGCAAGCAATGTAAAAATAACAATTGTTATTTAAAAGAATTCAACAATTACATAAACAACTAGCTGTTGATCGCGACTTCGTCCCCGTGGAATTAAAAAATATAACCTATGTTACTCGGGGATAATATAGCTTTCTAATGGTGAAAGAATTTTTGAAATCGGCCCAGTAGTTTTTGAATTATTTCGATACACACACAAATTCAAATTCCTCTTCATAGTATTAGTAGACTACTATTACTAGATCTAGTAAACTTAATTAAATTAAGATCACGTGTAATTGTGTATGTCTTTGGTATTCGATTACACTGTTTGTGACAAAACTGCACATATCAGGGGGATTACCCAAAGTAAATGAGCTACAAAGCCATTCGATAGTGAACATCAAAAATGTATGGAACTGACAATAACGCTCAATATCTCACACGTAACAAGCACGTGACTTACCGAATGTCATTGTTAATTTCATACATTTTTGTCGAATCTATCAGGGATAGAATAGAAAGGCACTTTGAATAAGCCCCTGATCACTTGCGAAAACCCGGAATATGTGTTGAGAAATATTTAAGCTACTAAGTATACATACTTGGCTTTTGGTGGTGTTTAATGTGGTCTCTCCTTTTATACCACATTCTATGTACATGTATACCACTTTCTGACAGAAACAATCAATAGCAGGGCCTCTCTCTGGGCTATTTTTATTTGACCATACATGATGACATCATATCCTTGTAATTAATAGCAAATTAAAAATATTTACAAAAATATCTCATATTTTTTTCACACAGATTATTTACAAGCGACACGTGCTACAAAAACATATTTTGACATTATGATTAATGTTGCCTTACCTGGTATCACTAATGAAGATTTTTTTGGATTTCTAAGCATTATTAAAACTTTTTGCATAATATTAATCCGTTGGATTAAAAAACTACATGCAAACGTATATTGTGGGTAGATTGTTATGGGTGTTCATTTCTAAAACTTGTATAAAAACATATTGTTATCCTTCTTATTCTCTATAAAAAGAATAGAGACAACAATATGTTATTATATTATGTTTTGGCAATGGAAACCCACGATTATTATGATTTATTATAGCTTAATCTACTGTTTTGTATATAGGTACTTCATATAGCAATGAAATATTTCTCTAAACTGTTACAGGATCTTACATTTTAGCCTATAATAATATAACATCTGCAACTAACGTTAAATAACTAATTTTTTCATCATTATATACTCTAGAATTAACTTAAATCTTAGTATCTGCAACTTAGTACTTAATTACAGTAGTAAACATCTTTTTATCTTTTACTTCTCCTTCATTAAATATCTAATTGTAAATAACAATAATAGGATTCTATTTTTAAAATATTTTGAAAATATGGAGGAAAACAGTTCATCATAATAAACTTTCTTTTACAGGTAAACCCCGAGAGAGGGGTGCATCATCCGAACATCAATCACCATCTATACGAAAAGAACCATTCACTCATCTTTCTGAAAAAGAACTAATCGAAGAAGCTAATAAAGTACTCGCTCAAGCTAAAAGCGTTACTTGCACAACTGATCAATCACCAGAAAAATTCTTCTCTCTACCATACAGAAGGAAATTAAAAGAAGAAAGACCTGGCAGACGAAATAGTGACGACGCAGGATCTCCGGACGGCACAGTTAAATCACCTCTTGGAAGATCTACGAGTGATGTAACGGCTAAGAAAAGAAAAGAACGAACCTCACTCTCAACTCTCTTTAGAAGAGCACAGAGAAACAAAAGCCCAGATGCACCTGTTGTTGTCGCCACAAAGCCAGTAGTTGTTGTGAAACGAAGCAAAAGCGACGTATCTGATTTGAAATCGAATACGACTTTAAATAGTCAGAACAAACCAATTCGGAAAAGGTCAGGCAGTGAAACTGAAGAATTTCTTAAATCTTTACGAAACAAAAAATCACAACTATCGCCAATTATTGAAAGTTCACCTAGGGAAGATTACTTCAAAAAGACACCTCCATTAGAAGTATTTCAAAAAGAAAAATTAAAACAAAAGAACTCAAGTAAATCTGATGATCAGAAAAATACAACCACAGATATTAAAAAAGTAAATCCTGTAGAAAAACCACCAAGATACAAAACTCCTGACAAGCAGGATTTAAAATCGTCGTTTAAATCAAAAAGAGGAAAAACAATTGAAAAAGAACCTTCTCCTGTTATAACAGATACTCCAAAACGGAAAACTGAAATTAAAAAGACCAAAATATTTGATGAAGTCGACACCTCTAAACAGCAGGACGTAAATCAGGAAGAAACAAAAGATCAAATTAAGAACAACTTTTTGACACAAAAGGTTGACGAAAGTATCCATGGTGAGAAGGAAATGAAACATAGTAGCCAACAGCCACCGGAAAAACCACCATTAACTCGAGGACAAACCGTTGATCAACTAGTTAAGATTTTAAAAGAAGATCAAGATTCTCCACCACCAAAAGCACACTTAATCGCACCACTTAACGGAAGCAATATAAATCAACCATTTTCCTACACGAAGCCTAGTACAAGTCCTGACCCTAATCTATTCGTACGGATCACAAGTCCTGAGAGAGTACCAAGTCCCGTTAACAAAACGGAAAAAAATATTGTCTATGCACAAGTTGTAAAAGACTCAAAAGATACAATGCCGACGTTTGGTAAAGCAAAAGTATACTCACCGCGAGTTGAGAAACATGGCAACTACTCTGACGAAGATGAGGGCCTGGGATACGAAGAAAGATACAAATATTCATTAGATCGTAGCTACGACTATAAATATAAAAATAATGATAGTGAAAACATAGTAACGTCTACACCCAGGTACAGGGAATATAAATTAACAAACTTCGAAGAAGCCGAGCCTACTTACGCCAATGAATATACAAGTAAAGATGTACAGAATAATTTCGATAGTTTTAGAGGTAGAGGCGACGGCATGGATACTAAACGAAAACAAACCGAGCCTGAGCTTACTAAACTCGACTTGGACTTTAACGAACTCAGTCATCGGCGTCAACTTTTAGAATCACGCTTAAACGCACGGCGGTTAGACCGTGGAAAGGTGAACACAGACGAAACTTTTACAAAGTTTATTATGGAAAATGATCCCATATATGAAGCGGAAAAGCGTATGAAAGCAACAGAAAAATATGTGAACGAGACAGCCAGATATTATCGGCACACTTTAGAAAGAGATGGTTACGTTGAAAGCAACGTTGTAGAAGATTTGAATAAATATGACTCAGATAGTCATAAGATTAAGTACAACACGGAAAGTAGAACTGTTCAAAAATCTCACAAAGATATCGACCGGCGTGTGTTTAGTAGAAGCCCAGAACCAAAGTACAAAGAGGAGAGAAAAGTATTTCCCCCGGAGCCTGAATACGAACCTCCAAGTCTTGAATCTAATCCGCGTAAACCAATACACTCACCAGACGAGTATACAGAGAAGAAATATAGAGCTAAAAAACACCTAACTTCTAGTCATGATCTTTTACAAACTGGACAGAAATATAAAGGTAAGGAGGAGTGGTTTGGTAAAAGGAAAGGACATTATGCGTCAAATCCAGAAATAGCACAAGAACGTGACGATGACTATGCAAATCTTCGATACAATGGTAAGAATAGTGATACATATCACAACTCTTTACGCCGCGTTAAAAACAAAGACAAGCAATATAAGGAAGATTTCGGTATACGTCGTCATGATTCCGGGGATAGCCGAGACTATTATCGAGAAGAACGATCACCTCGTAGATTCGACTTTGATAACCGATTAGTCGATTCTGGAATCGAAAATGATTTCAGAAAAGACTCCAGTGGAGAAATACATAGGACTAGGCACAGGAGACACGATAGTGACGAAGATGTTCACAATACATCACTATTTTTGGCAAGCGAAAGAAGACACACTGAGGATAACTATCCAAGTGAACAGATTTACGCTAATGGAGAATATCTGGCAACTTTTAAAGAATATAAACCAGACGATAGAAAAGAGTACTTGTCTAGAGAACGCAGCGGTGACGATGGCTCTAATTTTGAGCCCAAACATAACAGATATGACAAAAGCCCTAGTAGGCACGGCGAAAAAGTCAGTGCGAAACCTCCTAAAGCTACAAAGAAGCTTTCTGGACTTGAAAAAGTTAGTGCAACTTTATTTTAATTTTATAAACAAAGAAATTACGAATTATTAAATTTTAAAATTAAATCTTTTACAGGTTAAGCAACTGTTCTCTCGCGACTCTTCAAAGAAGAGCAAGAAAGAGAAAGACGCAGTCCAGCCAAAGAGCCGCACTCGGGTACTCAAGAGCCCTGAACATCTTGCCAGAGACGATTCCGAGTACAGAAGGTATGTCAATTCTAAACCAAGAATAACGATGAAGAAGTAGCATGTTCCTATGTTTGTCATATACGAGTCTTTCCAGTCTCTAATTAATTATTGTATTGATATTCCGCAGGTACACTGACCCAGAACCGAGTGATATAGATGTGAGGAAACGAGATTATGAACCTAAAGAAGTAGAAAGAAGATACAAGAATTCAAGAGAAGATTTAGATAAATACACTAGAAATGATCCTAGAGAGAATAATGACAAAAAATATAGAAACACAGAGTACGATGGAAGGTAAGAAATTAAAAAATTACAAAAGAATTAACATCTACTCTTCTTCTAAACTTATTAGTTAAATTGTGACTTTTTTTAGTAGGTATGACAGAACATTGAAAGGAGACAGAAGATACAAGAATCATGAAGATGAAAAGAGACGATACAATTCGTCAGATAGAGAGAGTGACCGACAATCAAGGCCGTCTGATATTGAGAGTGATAGAAGAAAAACGAGATCAAGGACAGCTGGACCACTGGATTCTCCTGCTTTGGTGAGTTTGTTTCTTTAGTAAGAAGTCTACTTTACTACGCGATTTCTTAACCCTGGACTGGACCCGATATTTCTCCATTTGTTTTACTATAGACTTTTCTTATACCTACTCGATTTATTCTCATACAAGCTAATAAAAGTTCAAGGTTTAGAGGATATTTATCGTCTACAATAAAAATAACTACATTCTTTGTACCAACTTAAAGAAAAAAAGGATTCACGATAACTCAAGATTAAAAATATTCTACGATTTCTTAAAAAAAAAAACAAATGACCTTAATCGTTTTTCAAATTCGAATTTAGAACGCTAAATAAAAGCAATACCAACATAAAGTTTAAAATGCAATCAACGTTCAAATGTAGAACAACGAACTCAAGTTATCGCAACATGGGACAAACTAGTTCGTAAATTAAACGTTAGCCTACCTAGGTTTCCTAACAAAACGTTATTTAGATTAAACATTAACTGACTACAAATAAATATTGTCAAATAAGTAAAAGTCGTTTAATATTACAACGTCATTAACACATACGTCTGCGTGGAATTAAAAAATATAAACTATGTTACTCGGGGATAATGTAGCTTTCTAATGGTGAAAGAACTTTTGAAATCGACACTATAGTTCTTAAGTTAATTTTATACTAACTAAAATACCAAAATCCAAAGTGTTCTAGGGCTTCATTGGACCGATTTCATCCAAAATATGGCCTTACGCCCAAGCAAAATCTCTATTTTTATTGTGAACTCGGTCTACTGAAGTCCTAGAGTTAAAATAAACTGAAAAATGACAACAAACAGTTTATTAATTCGCTAATTGTACACAGTTTGTACTTTTACAACGTACACGTAAACAGTTCTGAGGGGTTACCCAATGTATTCTTTCGATTAGCCATATCGCAGATGAAATCGACAAAAATCTATGAAACTGACATTCGATAAGTCATGTCCTTGTCACGTGTGTGATAGCAAACATTATTGTCAATTCAATACATTTTTGATGTTTTATTGAATCGCTTTGTAGCGCTTGCACTTTGAGTAGCCCCCCTGAAGTCATTTTTCGAAATCAAAATACAGTCGAACCAGGATAAAAGAGTCCAAATGACCGCGATAAACAACTTGCTGTTAAGGTTTCTCTCTAATCCGAGTTTCTCGCTTATGGAGGTAGGTCGTCGGGACCAGAGAATGACTCTCGCTTACAGATGTTTCTTGCTTATCCAAGTTTGACTGGATTGTACAAAAATAGGTGTTCTTTTCAATATGATTTTAAATATAATTTATAACTTTAAAATATAATTTGGCTCATGATGCTCCGTTACAATCACTTCTAACCTATCCAAGAATTCATTCCAAAGGTCAAAGTAACGCAATGGCATACAATTTAAATTGCCACTACGTAATACGTATTGATAATTTGTAACAATAAAGTATTTTAAATCGTTCGTGCACTTATCAAGAACATTTTAAACCACAAATCATTAAGTTAATTAAGAAAATATTAAACGTCGTATATCATTAATAATACATTGATAAAAATTAATGGTTCATAATCGTTGATGGTTGAGATTTAATTAAATACAGCGGATTTCCGTTTTACTTTATATTTATATTTTATAACTAGCGACCCGCCCCGGCTTAGCACGGGTGCAAAACTGATACTAAATACACTACAGAAAAACTGTGAACATTGTTTATAACAGCCATACTAACAATAATTGAACCCGTGCGAAGCCGGGTCAGCTCGCTAGTTATATATTTAAACCTTCCTTTTGAATCACTCTATCAATCTAAAAAAAAACGCATCAAAATCCGTTGGGTAGTTTTAAAGATTCAAGCATATATAGGGACAAACATAAAAAAAAGCGTTATTGTTTTATACTATGTAAGGATAAGGATAAGGGCTAGCTGTTGCACGAGATTTTGTTCGTCGTTGTAAGTACCATAATATTTATGTAGCATTATATATAGCCTAATGTTGATCAATGGTAATGTATCTTTTCTCTTCAAAATATGACCAATATCATTTTACATGCTTAAAAATATTTTATTTACAAGCAACATTTCAGTTTTTTATTTCACTGAATATTCATACAAATTACATTAATCTCAGTACTTGAAGGCGAACAGTGACGAGGTATTTATTTTTATTTACGAGGATTAATTTATTAAATATGTTCTAAAAATATCTATTAAAACTGATTGTCGATTATTCCTATCATCAAGTGTTAAGATTACGCGGAATTACATTAATTTAAAGCAAAATTTTTAACACGATTCCGTCTATAGAAACTCGAAGAGACAATATTGTAGAGTTTGATCATTATTCTTTACTCAAAACAATAATAAACATCGTTTCTTCCTTCATTAATTTTCTAATCCTTCATCGCAGTCTCTCGATAGAAAAGACTTCAACGATTGTCACAAGTACTATTTATTCAGATGTTTCCCGTTGGACTGTTCGACCTACTATTCGGTCCAACGGTAAACACTTATTCTTTTGACCGCTGTCCATCTCTAACTTGCACCTGTTGCAACAAAAGTGAAAGTCAAAACATGAACGCAGTCGATACAGCCTCGCCAACAGTTTGCACTACCATTTCCGCGTTGTTCTTAAAATGTCAGTGTCAATATACTATTTACTTTTGTTTGTATAACTTCGTGATATAAATAAATCTTATTGAAGATTCTTTATATCGTAACCATAAGTTTCCAATGCTTGAATATATTTAAATACTAGCTGTTGATAAATTTCTTTGGAATTGAATTCACAAAATATAACATGTTACTCAGTGATAATATAGCTTTCTAATAGTTAAAGATTTTTTTAAATAGGCTTAGTAGTTTTCCAGTTATTTCAATACATACAAAAATACAAACTTGATAGTCATTGCTAGTCAACATTAAAGTTATTATAGTCACTGATGGTTTACCAATTTGTCAAATTTGTCACCTACACAAATAAGGTATTGCCAAAATAGTAACCGTCGATATATCAAAACCCACGTGATAATTCTGATTGTGAAAATAACGAGACGCTATTTTCACAACTAACGAGTGGGTCTATTCCGTAAGCGTTATTTTATTGCATATTCAATAAATAAATAGACAGGTGTTTCAAACTGAACAAACATTTGAACATCAACCGTGTGGTCTTAGGGACATGCCACATGAGCAGCGCGAGGACTTCGTAGTCGCTGGTTAGGTTTGAGTTAAATGCGTTTATGTACGCATTGCACAAGACCAAGACATTAACTCTACGGCTTGACTACACCAAGTTCGTCATAAAAACGTACTCCGTTTTCTCGCGAACTCGATCAAATAAAGCCAAGACATAACTGCCACTCTAAAAGTCACTCACTATAGATTAACTATGGGAAATCTACTCTAATAGACTATTTAAGTATAAAATTAATAAAGAGTCTAACACAGTTAGCTTTTCAATGGCTAAACAGTTAAAAAATTCTATAAAGTAAGCTACAGCGCTTCTTGAACATTGTCTGGCTCTCGTTGTAAAAGCACATCCGCTGCCGCACCGCACGTGTGGCATTCACCTTACAATCAAAGTCCTAAGGCATATTATTAAATGCCTAAGGCAAGGCAAGACTTGGTAGTTTCAAAATAAAGATTCCCAAAATATTTTCTTTTTTTATACCAACGAATAATCGTAATTTTAATGACGCACAAGTTTTTTAAGTGTTATTGAACCTCCTTTAACAATAAACATGTCAGAGCATTAAAGATTAGCATTAAACACTCCATAATTCTTACAGATTAAAAATGCCACATATTTTATAATCTGTCAGTATTTTTCCCGCCTCTAAATGTGAAGAAACCTGAATTAATTTTTAACTGACTTCCAAAGAGAGGTTCTTAATTCGTATTCGTTTTTTTGGACGTTATTTTGTTTATAAAATAAATAGCCTGATTATAAAGGTGACCAAATAATCTCCATTGAATATTAAAACTTTAAAAACCAAACGTTATCCAATATGATTCTTCAAGTTATTAATTTTATCCTTATCCTTATCCTTACATAGTATAAAACAATAACGCTTTTTTATGTTTGTCGCTATATATGCTTGAATCTTTAAAACTACGCAACAGATTTTGATGCAGTTTTTTTTACTAGATAGAGTGATTCATACGGAAGGTTTTATTATTAACTAGCGACCCTCCCCGGCTTCGCCCCAGGTACAATGCTGATACTAAATAAACTACAGAAAAACTATAAACGTTATAACAGCCATAGTAATAACAATTGCACCCGTGCGAAGCCGGGGCGGGTCGCTAGTTAATAATAATTCCATACTGACAACTAGTGACTCATAACATTTCCGCAAGTATTATATTCTATGTATTTGTGTAAAGATTTGTATCTGATGTCATCTATTCAAATAGATGCATCTTTGATATTGAATAGAAAATAAGATTTTTATTAAATCATAATGCCAAGTTCATGATAATATTAAATGTCAAATTTTGGAATGAACGGCTTAAGTATTTTCCTTTCAATTTTGATTATAATTGTATTATTCCATCAGTGTCTGGAAGCACTTATTAATTAATCACAGCTTAACTCACGTTTGTTTCGGTGTAGGTACTGTGGGAGAGGGCTCAGAGGTAGACAAGTACTCGGGTCTTTTGAAATAAAAATTGTTTAATTTATCTTGAGAGAAGAAATAGATATAAATTCACATTGAACGGCCGCTCTGGAATCAATCGAAGATGAGAAGTCAATCATATTAAAATTAAGAATAATCAAATTATGCATTCCAAGTATTCTTTTATACACAAGGCTTAAGAATACAAACACTAAACAGTTTAACTGTATTTCTCAGGAAACGCTGTCGTGCTATTTACTATGCACAATGTTTAATTAATTACATTGTAATCAATTCTCCAACTCATTATCATTATTACTACGTACAACTAACCATAAATACTTGGGAAGTAACTTGAAGTATATTTAAACTTGGACATGTAAACATCATTGTTTATATGTCTCTCCTTACCCACTCTTTTCTTGCAAAGTATGCGTACGGAAGTGACTTTGGCGAAGAATATTTACCCTTCCTATGCGTTATCTACTCTGTCAATTAAAGGTTGGCAACGGTCAATTACAGCGTCGGTGGCTCAGGGGTTTAGCTCTTGACTTGTAATCTGCAGGTCCCGAGTTCGAATCCCGCCATGTACCAATGTCTTTTTCGATTTTCGAAATTCATATATACATACGGTGAAGGAAAACATCGTGATGCAACCAGCACTTATGGGCGAAAGAAATCTATAGATATGCGTTAAGTCGACCAACCCTAGCCCCTCGGTAGTGAAGTATGAGCTGATGATATGATGATTATGGTGATGAACACTGTAAATGCCGATCTATGTGGGCAGCAGTTGCTTTGCTATTTAAGCGTCATTAGGTGGCCGCTTGCCCATTTGTCTACTTAAACTCTGCAAAACACTATGTGCATTATTGGAATGATTCTTAAGGATCTTATATAACAATGGATAGGAATTTCCAGGCTTTTCGTTGTATTTGATTCATTGGGAACACCGGATACGTGATCGAAATTATTCTCAAAATAACAAAGTACAATCGGGTATGTTTTACTTGTTTCATTATTATGTTATTATTAAGAATAACTCAAAAACTACTGAATAGTTTTTCATTTTGAAAAAAATGGGACCAAATGACACGCACTACCTTTCCAATGAAAAAAGAATTTTGGAAGTCGGACCACCAGGAGCTGAGATATTAGCTAACAAAAAAAATCATACAGACGAATTGAGACCCTCCTTTTTTTGGAAGTCGGTTAAAAATTAAAGTTAACAGTAAAATACACAGAAAAAGATAATTAATAATATTAAATCTATTAATATTCCTTCATTTAAGACTGCAGTTAACCAAAAAGTACGTTTATTTTACTTCTCTTTTAAATATGAAAGTATGACATAAACGTTATCAAAAATGTCGCTCGTCATCTCTATTTTCAACAGACAAGTGTAATAAAATTCTTGCGACACAAGTGAAGGTAGAAAGTAATAGTTTTTGTACATCATAAAAAAAAATCTGAGACATATCTTAACAAGCAAGTAAATCTGTGTGATTTTCGTAGTTATCTAATACTAGCTGTTGTTCGGAAATCGTCTAGGAGGAATTATAAAATAAAGCCTATGTTACTCGGGTATAATGCAGCTTTAAGTATGAGACGTGAAAGAACTTGTAACATCGGCCCAGGGCGGCTACCCGAAGTACTTTCGATTGGCGATATTGCTGATGGAATCGACAAAAATGTATGAAATTTACAATGATATTCGACAAGTCATGTGCTTGCTACATGTTAGATATCGAACGTCATCTGTTCTATATATTTTTGATGTTCACTATCGAATCACTTTGTAGCGCATGTACTCGGTCGGTAAATCGATCGGTCCAACGGGAAACACTTTCACGGTGCATGTTGCTGAGTGTACCACATTACGATTCCAGGAGTACACCTCATCGATATGCCAATGCTATTGATGAGATCCCGATCGTGTTTAACATTCCATCATCGAACTGCGGTGTCTTCAATAAGAATGAAACATGTGTTTTACGTACTTGTACGGAAATAAACAAAAAAGTTTCAGAGTATGGAAAGAGAGCGTATGTGGCAGATAGGAATTTAAAGATGGATAATGTTTTAATTCACTTTTCGTATCTACGATCATATTAGAGTAGTACCACTACTGGGGTTTACCCAAAGTATTTGCTACGAAGCGAATATATAGCGAACGTCAAAAATGTATGAAACTGACATTGACGTTTGATTTGATACGTGACAATCACATGATTTTATGGAATGTCAATGTCAGTTTCATAAATTTTTGTCTATTCCAACAGCGATATCGCTAATCGAAAAGTACTTTTAGTAGCCCCGCTGATAGACTGATAGCTTTTTAATTTAAGTTAAACACATTATAGAGATGAGATACGGAAATTATGTGACAAGGAAATTCTTAGACATGTAGAAAAGGAACAAAAGGAGTGCGTTAAAAAGCAACGATAAAGGAAGATGACTGACTACAGAGAAGAATAATTTGGTATACTACTAATATAGATTTTGTTACTTTACTTTCAAAGTGTAGCGATATAAATCTTTTAACTAATTTTCTAACGCACACACACACTTATGCGCACATATTACATTATGCTCATATGATCTATTGTTGATTTTATTAACAATCGTTCTTGAAACTTTAGTTTAATTTTTTTGATTTTTTTTTCTTAACCGAATAGAGGGACTTCCGAACATAAGTACCCACAGGTTGCTTATAGGGAAGTCCCAAAAATAATTTAAAAAAGGTTAAAACGGTTAAAGATTCCGCAACTCCACGACTAGCGAGTATTTTGCGTGAATACACATATCTTTGAATTTCTTCGCCGATATGTGCAGACATCACAATGTTTTCCTTCACCTAAGAGCGTCAAGTAAATAGATAGTTTAAAATAAAATTGTACTAGTGAAAATAAAGTGTTTTTTTTAGTTTAAGGTAAAAAAAACATACTTAGAGGTATATGTGTTTGTTAATTCTAAATTAATTTGCACGTCTGCGTTGTGGCTGGCTGACGTCACCGTGTCAACAATGACATTGACCTGGAGGCTGTTGAACCGTTCGCTACAGGTTTTTTGGCAATACATGTACGATACATCGACAGTCACTTTGTCATTTACTAACAATATATGTTGACAGGATACTTCATAACAATTGGATAAAAAAAGCAAAAGCGAAGACGACTTTGCTTTTTTTTGTATTGTCAGCGTTATTGTCAAACTGTCATGGGCTTATGGAGAATGACTATCAAATTGTAATGATGAATGACAACTATTTAATCGTAGTCGTTTTTTTTTTCAATTATTTAGTTCGTTGTATGTGCTTATTATATATAATTTAGTAACTAAACGTGTCCAAACAGCGACATTTTAGTAGAGAAGAATAGTAAATCCTTTGTTCAGATACTCGCTACTTGCTACTCGACTAAAATACTACCCTGGTGCGAACAAGGCTTTAATTCTCGACTAGCACATACTTTGCGTAATAATCAATTCCTTTGATTCTTCTTCTTATTACTTACTTTGTCAGGGAGGTTCCCCAACATCAAATATCTATGGATCCTGACAATGAAATTCGATATTTCACAGGTGACAAATGACTTATCGAATGTCGTTGTCAGTTTTATACATTTTTGTCGATTCCATCAGCGATATCGCCAATCTAAGTAATTCGGGTAGCCACCCTGGTCGGTTATCCAACAAAAATATGTAAATAATACAGTATCTCTACTTGAGTTAAGTTGGCACGTGTTCCAGTAGTGTTAGCTACTTATCGGTGTGCCAAATCAAATGCGTAAAAAAACAATTGACAATCTAACTGTGAACTCACTTCGCACATACACACATACATACAGTTATAGTTAATGCGTATTTATATATCAATTAGCATTGCAATGATAAACGTTTGTACCTGATAGTAAAGTAGGTTTTGAAATATTAGTTCCGTGGTCTCAATAAATTAACATAACTAAAAGAAAAAATATACAGCTCTCTCTATTTTTAAAGAGAATGAAAGGGATGACAATATGACAGATTAAAAAAATATATATTTGTCTAATTAATGGACGTAAAACATTTTTATCGAACGCGGTGTGATAGGAGGCCAAAGTTCCCGAACTTTAACCTAATATTAATTTTTATTTTACAGTTGGCACTTGGAAAATATCATCGATAACCTTTTTTTACATTAAAAACTTTTTTATACAAGATGTTTTCTTTTTAAAAACATTTTAAAATCTATAAACTTACAAATCAAATGTATTATAGTCGTCTTATTTGTATTACTTGCAGTATAAAAAACAAACAACTTTTTATATTCAATGACGAATTTTGGTACAGGTCTTTTATGTCTTAATAAATGCAGTAATCTATACAAATAAAGTAGAGAAAAACTTTATTTTTTTGTATATTTGTTTGTATTGAAATAACTCAAAAACTACTGGGCTGATTTCAAAAATTCTTTCACTCATAGAAAGCTACATTATCCCCGAGTAACATAGACTATATTTTTAATTCGAGCGAACGAAGTTGAAAACAGCTGGTTAACATTAAAATAATGAAAATCTAATTCATTAGTATCGTAATTTGGTAGTATTATTTCTCAACCGAGTTCAAATAAGGCTTTACTAAAATTAAGATCTCAAGTGCTATTCAGTACCAAATAGAGCAACGCTTTGAACTCGCCATCTGACACACCTAAAACGTGCACATTCTTAATTCTATGTTAGCGATAAATTATGAATTATGTCTTTTTTTATACTATAAAGTGGCAAACGAGCAATTGACCACCTGGATTCGCCGGAATAGCGAAGCTATCGCTGCCCATAAGCATCTCCAATTGCAAGTGATCTTCGTTGACTGATGAACAACTTTTGTATCACCCTGCCCTTAAATCGGACAGATGACACGCGCCAATGACGTGCCAATGACATTTTCTAAAGGTTACAAAATAGCCTTAACTTTATGATGATTACATTAATTATGTTGCACCATACCTGGGGAAATTAAGGGTCTGCACTACTGGGCCGATTACAAAAATTTCTTTCACCATAAAAAGCTACATTATCCCCGAGTCACATAGGCTATATTTTTTTAATTCCACGCGGACGCAGTAGCTAGTATCAGCTAGTATTTGATACAAATAAAACCTAAGTAAGGTCATCTCGTAGGTTGTAGCGTTATTTATTCAAATTCGCAAATACAAACCGATCGTGTAACTGAGGTAGCAATCGAAAGGTCATCAACCATATGGCCGACCCGTCGACCTCGTAAATATCAATACAAACTATTTAATTATTTGAACTCCTGTTCCGGTAAAACTTTATTTATTTCATTCAAAACTTCAATAATACTGTATTGTGTATTATAAGGCGCTTTTAATTTTGAAGGATTTTATTAAGTCTTTTATTAAATTATTTATAATTATTTACATTAAAGAATTCTTAATTTAATAAGTAACTGTGATTTGTATATCTTATTCATATTTTAATTACATCATTTCAAGGATCATCATTATAATTATATTATAATCATCATTTAAATTACATCATCGGATAAGTTTTTAATTTATCTCCTGGTGGTATCACCTTCCAGGCTGAAAGGTACAGGGAGAGGCGTCGCCTGGCAACACCGAGTCCAACACCGTCCCCTCCCCGTCGCCCGCCCGCGGCCCAGCCGGCCAGCGGCAGCTGGTTCAAATCTCTGGACAGGATTGGCAAGAAGAGAGAGAAGACCATCAATAATAGAGTATGTAACGACCAAGTTGTGTCTATGATTTAAAGCCAACATAGTTTTCTTTAAGCGTCCACTAAATCCTTGAAACTTACTTAAACAAACTTTAAATTTCCAGGTAGAAAAAGACAGCATAATAACAACAGAAGATGAATCGTCGCGTCGACTCTGGTCGAAACCTTCGAAACCTTTAAACTCTCCAGCGAAAAACCTTCGCTTCTTCGGCGACACAGATCAAGAATCTGAAAGCAACAACAAACATACAGTCACAAAGACAAAAAGCAATCCACAATCCAAAAATCATAGTACACTTCGAAAGACTATCTCCAATTCGAGCACGGGATTAGACGAAGTCGACCACAGTGAGTTATCAAACAAGAGCTATTCAATGTCAAATTTATACAGAGACGAAGCGAACGAATCACGCAAATACTACAAGAGAAATCTACAAAATATATCAGAGATACAAAGTAACTCCGAAACTGAAAGTCAATATGATAGGAAGAGGAACGGTAAGCCGCCGATACCGGTTCCCAGTCCCTATGACAGGTCCAGGAGTCACAGCAGCTCGAAGACATTGAAAGCCAGCAAGAATGACATCAGAAGACACGCGAGAGGAGATGATAGAGGCAGTTCTTCTGAATTGAGGAGCAGTAAACATGAAATAAGCAGAGATGTCAAGTAAGTTATTATATTTTTAGTATGAAAATCCGTAATAAATGGTCAATTGACCCTTGTTAAATAAAGCCGGCTACAAACGTTGTTAACTGTTCAGTTAAAACTGACGTACACACGTCAATCTGAGCTGCACATTCTCATGGTACATTATCTATATTATAAAACATAATATTCTTATTTCAGACCACGTCGACGAACGCCACTCACCAACTCTGGAGAGAGTAGTACGGAAGGCGAGTCAAGTCATCAGAGTCAACGTAGCGTTGTCTACTTGCATGCTACTACTGGTAAGTAAAGTAGTACTACTAGTGACTACTAGTTACATCAATT
>QDHC01000439.1:39781-58834 GCA_013186455.1 Papilio dardanus tibullus | reverse complement strand
GAACTCATCGGCAGGGATCGTTCCAAACAATTCTTCGGAACACTCCCCATGGTACAGGCGGTAGAAAATGCAACTGAAAATAAAAATAAAAACTGAATATAATAATTGAAAGGTAGTCATACTTCCCTCGACAGATTTTCAGCGCCCTTTGATTGAAAAACGTTTTTTAAGCCAATCCTTTTCCAATGAAAAGGATTTTAAAATATTTTTTTGCTAGATCGGACATTGCAAAATTGTATTTATAATCTATAAAAATGTCAACGTCATACCTACCAAACGCCGACATGGAGAGAATTGTCAAAATAAAATTCCTAAAAGATAGAAAATTATTTAATTTATTTTAATTTTATCAATGTATAGAGTAAGGTGGATAAAAGGTGTTTATTATGGCTCGAAGATATCGCGACGCCGCTGCAAAAATGCAGCAAAATGTTCAAAAACATTTAAAAGAAATGGAGCAAAATTTATCATCTGAAGATGAAGAACCATTTGAAGTCAGCGTATTGGACGGCGTGTTCCAGAGCTACTCGAGAGGTGGAGGTGATACTCAATTGCTCAACCGGACCAAGAATTTACTAGAAGAAGCCATTAGCGGCCGAAACATAACGTGTCTTATATGTATAGGTTCGATCAAAAGAGTTCACGCTATTTGGAATTGCGACAACTGTTATTCGTATTTTCACTTATCCTGTATACAAAAGTGGGCGAACGACTGCGTGAGCCTCAAAAATGATGATAATCATGGACCTATTAGCGTATTTGTACCTAAGAAAGTCGAATGGTGCTGTCCGAAATGCCGGCAAGCGTACAATAAGGAACAAATACCTCATAAATATCGTTGTTTCTGTACCAAAACTGATAACCCACCTATCCATCCCTGGTTAATACCACATTCATGTGGTGAAGTCTGTGGTAAAAGACTATCCATTGGTAATAATTGTAAACACAAGTGCCTACTGCTATGCCATCCTGGCCCTTGCCCGCCGTGCCCTCAAATGGTAAGTGACACATGTTATTGTCAAAAGGAACATAAAAAAGTTAGATGCAGTGCAGGCAAATGGTCCTGTGGTAGTCAATGTAAGAGAATACTGCCATGTAAATCACATAAATGTGAAAACATTTGCCATGATGATGACTGTCCTCCGTGCAGTTACACAAGCCTACAAGCCTGTCAATGTGGGAGTGAGAAGATTAAACGTCCATGCAATGATCTCGAATGGCAATGCATTAAAATATGTAATAAACCATTCACTTGTGGTTACCACAAATGTGACAGGTTATGCCATTCAGGTAGTTGTGGTTCATGTCCCAACTCTGGTCTAAAGTCTTGCCCATGTGGTGCAAATCAACAGTTTGTGCAATGCCCAGATGTGATGGAAACATGTGTAGGGACTTGTGGAAAAAAACATGAAGATTGTGAGCATAATTGCCCTGAGAAATGTCATAAAGGTTCATGTCCACCTTGTCTGGTTATGATTGAGAAAATTTGTCAATGTACCACACATACCAGATCACTACCATGCAGTAAAGAGTTCAGATGTGATACAAAATGCAGGGGAACCCGACCATGTGGGAAACATGGGTGTGGCCGTAAATGTTGTAATGGAAACTGCCCACCGTGTGAAAAGATTTGTGACAAACCTCTGCAGTGCGGCCGGCATAAATGTACATCAGTATGCCATCGTGGCCCATGCTACCCTTGTCCTAGAGAATCAAAAATAACTTGCAGATGCAAAGAAACTTATATTACAGTTCCTTGTGGCAGAGAAAAGAATATGAAGCCACCAAAATGTAGTTTACCTTGTAAGATCAAGTATAAATGTGGACATTCAGATGAAAACCATCACTTATGCCATTTTGGTGACTGCCCACCGTGTAAGGCAATATGTTTTAAGACATTTGAAAAATGTGGTCACCAATGTAAAGCTATATGTCATAAATATGTGACTGTAGTATTTAAGCAGGTGGAAAAACCTGCCACACCCTGGGAAATACAGCCTCCAAAGTCTAAAATAATGACATTAGAATGCCCACCATGTGAGGAACCTGTAACTGTTGCTTGTTTCGGTGATCATGAGGTTACTAACCAGCCATGCCACTCTGCATCAAGGAAACCATGTGGGAGAGCATGTGGGCAACTTCTAAAGTGCCTAAACCACTTATGTTCAGAAATGTGTCACTTATACAAATATAATTCTGATTATCAAAATGTGCCTTACTCGTGCAAGCCATGTGATAAAGAATGTTTAGTAGACCGTCCAGAAAAATGCACGCATAAATGTGCTATTGGCCATTGTCACCCTGGACCTTGTCCACCTTGTGATACAATGGAACGGGTCCGTTGTCATTGTGGGGTAGCTGAACTATATTTTAGATGTAAAAAGTTGTCCACAACTACTGAAGAAATGCTTTGCTGTGGCCAGCAGTGTCCAAAGATGTTGCAATGTGGACATAGATGTAAGAAAGTTTGCCATTCAAGTAAATGCAGTGAAAACCAAATATGTTTGAAGAAAACTAAAGTCCATTGTGCATGTGGCAATTTGAAGAAGGAAGCTCCTTGCAATGCTGTTCAGGAACATGAAGTAAAAGTTGTTTGTGACAAGAGTTGTGAAGAAAAGAAAGCTGCAGCCAAGAAAGAGAAAGAAAGAGAGGAAAAAAGACTTAAAGAATTAGAGGAAGAAAGAAATCGCAAAGAGTTAGCTGAGTATGAATGGAAATTGAGTGGCAAAAAGAAAAAATACAAGGAAAAGAAGGTTGTAGTTAATAAAGATGAGAGAAATTGGCTTCAAAAATATTGGATAATAATTTTATCTGTAATATTTTTGATCACATCATTTTTATATTACATTTATGTGATTACACCAATTGTGTAATTTGATATAACTCAATTTGTATGCAACATTTTTAGCTTATACAAGTTTAATCAAGAATAAGGATGTTTAGTCAGTAACCAAATGTATTAAGGACAATTTACTTTGGTTTTTGTAAACTCGAAGACTTTAATTCCATTTTTTTTTTTCATTTTTGTATTAGTAAATAAGGCAATAATCGCGGTTACGGCCAGAAGAAAGTTTTGGCACAGATAATTATATCAAAATTGTTTTACCACCCTCACTGTATTCGTGTTTAACTTATAAAGTTACAAGTCTTTCAACATCCAGGGAAGGTTGAATTATCCTATTTTGTTTTTTAAATTATTATTTAAATATTTAGGAGTGCACCAATGTTAATAATAAGTATTTAATGGTTTTGTAACGTGCAAAATAAAAGACACTATTGTATATTTTATGTTTTATTTTGTTGTCCTTAAAAGAACTAAGATTGAATAGAAAATTCGTATAAATTGTCAGTTTGACATATGTCATGTCCGATTTGCCTTTTTTAATCTACGTAACGTGACACATATCTTTTGTCGCTTTCTCTGTATGCGATTTTGTTTGTTTGGGTCTTAGACTAATATATAAGACCGCTGGCCAGCTTGCCACCGAAAGTGACAAACATGTAGGACATGAATATTTCACTGCCACTTTTACACCCCAAAACATTACAATGCACTAATAGTTCACAATTTGTTTACAATAAGAATTGTTTACTTTTATATTTAAAAAATGGTGATAAAACGCTGGCAAAAAAGGCATTTTAGTCATACCGAAGTGCCGCAATATAAAAAACTGGCACGCCGGGTGAAACAGAAGATAGTGCATTCTATCTCGTTCTTTTATAAGATAGGGAAATAAGTCCTTCTTTTTTCTTGTGTGAATGATACAAGTATATCCAGCGGTCTATAGTCTTCTTTGTCTAAGGTTTGGGTCTTGAAATAAGACCCAAATAAACGTGACGTATCACATAGTATTATGGCGCTCCAAGCGTATTTTCAGAGAACTAATTTTTCATACGTCCCAGGCAAAGGCTTGAAACATGATGTTATTGGTTTAAAACCGTAAAGTGATGCACACACAACATACGTATGACGTAGTCAAGGCCAAGGACGTTATAGTGGACTGCGCACTGCATACTAAGAAAACGGTCCGAGCAGTAACACAAAAACTGAAATAAAAAATGGCAAAATGATAAGAACTGTCAATTTGACAGCTACCAATACAAGTTTTGCCGCTTGTCCCCTTTATCAATTTTTATTTATTATTCAATCAAGTGTTATGATTCACCAGTGTAATTATAGGTATCACGTAATTTTTGATATGTTGTTATCTTTCTAATCAAATAGCCGTCTTACTAGTGCATTCGCTGTTATGTTGCTGAGCTTAGGTAAGCTTAGTAGAAAGTTATTTATTTACAATGATACCCGTAGCTACGTACGTGTTTGTAGATTTAGAAACGACTGGTTTACCAGTCGAGGAGAATAATCGTACTAAAATTACGGAATTAAGCATGGTCGCAGTCAAACGAGAGCATTTGTTAAAAACACTCGCCGGCGCCTCGCCAAGGGTCCAAAACAAGCTCACATTGTGTTTCAATCCTTGTAAAATGGTACATCCAGAGAGTACAGTGACTACAGGACTTTGCAACGACCTACTAGAACACGAAACGAAGTTTGATAAGAATGCATTTACTACTATAAACTCTTTCCTCAATATTTTAACTAAACCAGTATGTTTGATCGCTCAAAACGGACATAATTTCGATTTTCCAATCATCAAGAATCATTTAGAGAAATTATCAGTGCAATTTTCAGATGATTTATTGTGTGCTGACTGTTTGCATGCATTTTATGATATACTAGAAAAAGTAAAAAGTGCTCATAAGGAAGAATTGGAACACAAAAAATCAGATCCAACAGAACCAGACTTAAGTGAGAAACACTTTAATATCGACAATCAACCTTCCATACAAAATACAAATGAAATAACACCAAAAGGACAAATAATTAAAAATGAAATCATTGAAACACCTAAAAAACTAGATGAAACAAACATTGACACACAAATTTCAATGCAAAACATCAACGAAACAACACCAAAGCATCAAAGAATTAAAAATGATCAAACACCAAAATATAATAGAAAAAATCTATCAAGAGTTCGTAGAAGATTTCCATGGAGCGGTACGAAACCGAAAAATAGTTATAGACTAAAAGATATATACGAACGAGTGTTGAATTGTGCTGGTATTGAAGCTCATCGTGCTGAAAACGATTGTATTATGGCTTTAGAAATATCAGCAGCAATGAATAAAGATTTTGTGAAGTGGGTAGATGAAAATCATTGTTTGTTCTCCGATGTTAAAGCAATGACTATTGGTGTTCGTTTAGGAGATTAAATTGTTTTTCACAATACTATGAACAGTCTACAGTCGAACTTGGAGAGGAGAATATTTGTATTTGTAGAGAACACAAAGCCTTGTACACACCAGGATAGTATTTTAGTCGAGTAGCAAATAGTCAGTATCCAAACAAAGGATTTACTAATCTAATCTACTAAAATGATGCTGTTCAGACACGTTAAGTTACTAAATTACTATCCTAGCGCTTTTTCGTTTAGGCTTAAACGAGTCCGAACAGTAGTAAATTCTTTGTTTGGATAAATACTACTTGCTACTCGACTAAAACACTATCCTGGTGCGAACAAGGCTTAAGCGAAAGTCATTCTCTGGTCTCAACATTGGGCCACCAAAGTACCTTTCGATTCGCGATATCGCTGATGAAATCTACAAAAATGTATGAAACTGACAATGTCATTCGATAAGTCATGTGCATGTCACATGTGAGATATTAAACGTCATTGTCAGTTTAATACATTTTTGATGTTCGCTATCAAATCGCTTTGTAGGTCATGTACTTTGGGTACGCAGGTGACCTTGATAAGTTAGAAACTCGGATTAGAGATGCATTTATAAGCAAGAAAATATTGAAATCCTTCAAATTATCGCTTATCCAGGTTCTACTGTATTTATATTTGTATAATATTTTTATTTATAGAGTTTTTAAAGGATTTTTTTAAATAATGACTTTTTGAAAGGTAATGTATAACATTTGCAGTATGCATAAAATTTTACAATAAAATATTAACTGGTTTTTGGTAAATTAAACATCATATTAGTTTTTTTATTATTAATATTGATAAAACAATATGTTCTGCTCAATTTTGTGATTTTAAGTTTTTTTTTTATTTTTTTTTTTTTTTTTATATTATAAAGTGGCAAACGAGCAAGCGGCCACCTGAACTCGCTGAAACAGCGAAGCGACCGCTGCCCATAGACATCTACAATAGCAGATGCGTTGCCTACCCTGAATCATTTTAAGGTTGGAATTATAAACAATTTGGACTGATGAGATAAAATTATAGTCTTTTTGTTTTAGACGTAAATTGATCTCAAAATTATATCAACTATGCATATAAGTGCATCTAAAGTTATTTAAAAAATACTGATTTCTTATTTGTAATACTGACTTATTAAAATAGATTTTAATTTTGACTTTTAAACTTAGAAATTAATTTTCTGTATGCATGCTTTGATAGACAAAATTTAATTTTATTGTTTTCTTTTTATTTTTTATACTAACTTTTAATTGTTTTCAAATATTCATAATCAATGGAAAATAAATAAGATTTACATTATTATCACATATACTTTATTCTATAGTCTTTTGTTTTTTATATCCACAAATAAAATTACTAATTTTAATGAAAAAGAGAATAATCTATAGACTATTACTATGTTTTAGTCCACTTTCCCTTCCTATCCTTTTCTTATAAGCAAATGATGAGAAGGGGAAGTGGATTGGCGGGGGAGGGGACGCATAGGATGAGGAATTATCCTCTTGCTGTACGTCTACTCCGTAGATAAAGGTTAGGCAACGTATCTGCAATTGCAGATGTCTATGGGCAGCGGTCGCTTCGCTATTTCAGCAAATCCAGGTAGCCGCTTGCTCGTTTGCCACTTTATAATATAAAAAATAAATATATTGTATATAATTTTAAGAAATTTATAATATAATAAATTATTAAAAATGCATAATATTTTTCGATATTTTTTACACTACACAAGAGTTGCTATGTGGTGATGGTGCTATTTTTATATAAAATAATTAATTATTATCAGATATGGTACATATTAACAATATATTTAAAAATAATAAAGTTTTTTATTTAATATCCTTATTTAATGCAATAAATATTCTATTGTACATAAATAAAAGAGAAGGAAAACATCGTGATGCAATCTACATATACTGGCAAAGAAAGTCAAAGATGTGTCTAGTCTTTACAAGTCTTTCAAAGTCATCAAAATCACTGAGGCTAGTTTCACGTTCGGTTTCTATTCCAGGGTTATTGCTGGTGACAGGTATAATATGGGGATGTACGAACCCCTTCATCCGTCAGGGTACGAAGGGTCTACGTTCAGTGAAAGCGGAGACGTGGCTCGGTCAGGCATACGCTGAGATCGTCTTTCTACTTGGTAATTGGCGGGTATGTTATTCATAAAAGAGACGAATTGAGAACCTTCACGATTAAGACGTGCGAAAGGATCAGGTTAAATAGAAATACTGAGTTCTGTCTACCCTTCGCGGTTACGCGCGTGATATGATTTCCAGTAACGGATCGATCATTTCTTGGAGCACTTCACAATCATTGGCTCTGACGATAAAAATTAGTTATTATCATCATCAGGCTTTTTTCTGCTTACTGCTGGACAAAGGCCAGTCAGAAAAAATAAATAAATTAGTCAGTTTCAGTTCAATCTTATTTCATAATTACAATGTTTTCTAAATCTATCCCTAGGACTTCATTAGACCGACGTCACGCAAAAGACGGCCTTCCGAGGACGAGAAATCTCCGTTTTTATCGCAAACTCGGTCTAATGTAGCCGTAGATTAAGAATACTTTTTTAAGCACAAACTATTCGTTTACCCTCTTATCGTTTCATTTTTAGTATGTGGTACCATTTCTGGTCAACCAATGTGGATCTTTAGTATACCTGATGGCGGTGCAGAGGGCGCCACTATCTCTAGCGGTGCCAGCGTCTAACAGCTTAGCATTCGCGTTTACAGCTGTAACTGGCTCTATGGTGGGAGCGGAGGAACCTTTGGATCGTGGTAACACGCTAATTATCCTGTTTTTTTGTGATGCCACACGGCCGGTCTAGTGGCGTCGTTCGTATGGCATCTCACTAATCTGTAACGATCAGTGGGCTTACCCAACATGCTTATCGATCGGCGATTTCGCTGATGGAATCGACAAATTTGTATGAAACATTCACGTTCGATTCTCACACGTGACAATCACATGATTTTATCGAACGTCAATGTCTGTATCATACATTTTTGTTGTTGAAAAGCATGTTGGGTAAGCCCACAGGAAGGATGTTAATTTTTTTTTTAATAATTTAAAAAGTTGCCATATTAATGAATTCTGTTATTTCCAGGTTCAATCCTTGGCATTTTGTTTATCATAGTGGGAACTGCTTTATGCTGTTGGGATAAAAGCTATTAAAGTTGTGGAATAATTTCGGTAGATGGCAGTATTATCAATAACGATCCTTTTCACAAAAAAAATATATGTGGTGAGGATTCATCTATATTACGAACTAAATGTAAATGAATTAAAAAAATATTTATTGTACTAGAGTCTTTTAAATATAATATTTTTGGGTGTAATTAATTTTTGTAAAGTTGTAGGTCGCAAAGTACTTGTGACATAGATAAAGGCAAAAGCTGAGCACCTACCGCAAAATAGTAAAGAGCAGAGCAAGAGGGCGGCCCCGTTTTATATTTTCCTACGAAATTGCATACTTGTGGCCTCACTGACAGAGAGAAATGAGATATGTCAAAAAGAGCTGAAATGTTCTAGAGAGCCAAGCTGTGTCAAATGAGACAGCTGCGTTATGCCGTGGGGCTCGCTTAGCTCAGCTCTTTGTTGGGACGCAAGCACATTTGAGGCTCAGCTCACCATCTCCGGCTTATTATTCTTTTGCGGTGGGAGCTCGGCTTAATCGTAAAGGCGATGTTAAATAAAAACTTCAAAATACATAATTCGTTTTATTGCATCTATAAAGTACATTATACTTGTACAAATAAATAGCCACAGAAAAATGTAAGCGTTTTTTGCAAAATATAAAAAAATATATAAGTACATTTACTCCTTAAAGGAAAGCGTTTTATAAAATGTTAACATATTAGAAAAAAACTAATTCTAATTTTATTAAATACACTTATGTACATTAAAACATATGTTTTTACAGGTACAGGTCATATTTAGTAAAATAGTTATATCTGACTAGACCTATATTTTAGACTAGAGTTAAAGGTTACCTAGACAATTGACTTAAATTATGGAAACATTTTTCAAATGTTAGTACTTATTTATTAAAAACTAGCTGTTGTGCGCGACTTCGTCCGCGTGGAATTAAATAATATAGCCTATGTTACTCGGGGATAATATAGCTTTTTAATTGTGAATGAATTTTTAAAATCGGCCCAGTAGTTCTTGAGTTATTTCAATACAAACAAAAATACAAAGTTTCTCTCTTTATAATATTAGTATAGATTAAATATTCATTATAAGTACATTACTTATATCGGCAATATAATTGATTTTGTACATTTATTTCGGAGTTAAATTGATTCAATAATTAAAAAGATAGGACAAAATAATTAACATTTTTTGACAAGTTCAATAATTGAGTATAATCTGTGTAATGTCTGAGAAACGCGCGCTTCTTCCGATGCGAGGTTATGTCTTTCCGCCAGCAGAGCGCGCGCTCGTTCCGCGTCACGTGACGCAGACCGGGTTATATGCGCGGCTTCAACTCGCAGCGATGTATTTCTCTTGTATAAAGAATCTATTTCTTTTTTACGCCCTGGAATGGAAAGTATTAAGCTTTTATAAAACATTCAAAATTCAACTTTAGGTATATTTTTAAATGTAGTATATGGCAACACAGTGATGGTAATTTTATGTATATCTATTGTCTATGGAATTGGAATATTTGTTTATTGACCATTGGCATTGGCCATAAAATCTCAAAAAAAAAAAAATTTGTTTATTGAAGGTAGTTTTAGTTTTTTTACTATCCTCTTATTTTTTTATATAAACTCGGTTGCAATACGAACCAGCTGTGATGGTGATGACTTCAAGAGACTTTGAAACTAGATAGTAGAATTACTAAAAAAAAATAAAGTTCACAGGAATTATATTTATATACGTACCAATTTCAAATTCTCTGTAATTACTAATTATAGCCTCTATTCCGGGCCAAGTTTTACTTTCATCTACTTGACAACTAAAGTCTTGAACTCTGTCCATATTTTCGTTAAACATCTCTGCAACACCAGCTGCGGAGTTCTGTGGTTCGTCCATAGACGTGGCTTGCGAAGATGTTATATTTGTAGGATTCTGTGTACTTTTTAATGATATTATATTAGAAATATTTGGTATATTTAAATTAGGATACTTGTGAAACGGTTGCTCGACTTGTATGATAGTCTTTTTAATGTTTTCGCTGTCGAAGCCTGGATTTAAATCTCTTTTTCTCGTATCTTGTCCACTGAAATGTTTAACACTTCTATCGGCCATCTTTGATAGACGATTTAGTTCGGAAAAATTCTTTTCTGCCAACATTCGTATTGTGTCCCCATCATCAGAAGATGAATCTAATCTTTTCTTTATTAGGTTATTATTTTCGTTGACGTGTTTTTTAATTTCTGTTAACATTTGTAACTGGCCATTTGGATCTAAATCTATTGCTTCTGTTTGTAATTTAGGTTGTTTTAAACTTTGATCAGTTTCTAATGTGCCGTTACGACGTTTCCTTTCTCTCACTATTTCCCGCCATACTTTTTCATAATCTGTAATTTTAAAAGAAGTTAAAAATATATTACATAAATACGACCATCAATCGTGATGTTTGCACATATCGACGAAGATATTGAAAAATATGCGTGAAGGCACACAAAATACGCGCTAGCCGTGAAGTTGCCGAAAAATGGCGCCCATCACTGTTCGAACTCCTACTACTACCACATAAATACACCTAATATTTTTATGAATTGTGATTAGAGACTACCAAGTAGACTGTCGTGCGTTCACCTGCGACTACTTGATATTATGAAAAAGACTCACTTTCTTTATATTTCGATGTTACTTGTACTAAACTCAACTGTGATAGAAACATTTGCTTTCTATGTCTAACTTGTTCATTGTCATTTAGTTTCAAATCACCCTGTCGCACTGATATTGTTGGGGGAGCAGTCGACTTGGCTGGACATGGTTGCGTGTCGTCATGGAAGATTTTATCCAACCTCCCCGCAGCGATATAAGCAGCAGCTATTGAATCTCTCTTTAATATCCTCTCCATACGTTCTAATTCTTTTTCTGGAAATAATAGAATATTACTGACGGACACCCGTAATATTATATTCCAATGTTTGTAGTTCTTCAAAAATATCTTAATCATTTTGTCTAGGAATTGATTATATACTTGGTACTTACCTTTGTAAACAATTTGTGTTGCTAAATTAAGTCCTGCAAGAAAATCTATCTTTTTATTTTCATTCGCATCTTTTTTATTTTCTTGATCATTAATTATTGAACTATATTCTTTTAATTCATCTTCGTCAAAATCACTATCGTCTGTACAATCATCGATTACTTTGATTCTAGTGTTTGTAAACTCTTGGTATAATTCAGCTTTCATTTTCTCTGGTGTTATGATGTTTTTGAGATTATCCAGGTTTTTCTTTTCAAGTTTCTGTACGTTGCCGTCTCTATTAGATAAATATTTCATTCTACGTAGACGTTTTTTCTTTTCATAAATATCTAGTGATGAGATTTCCTCGACTTTAGACACTTTAGTTCTTATGTTTGTAATAACTATTTTTGGTTGTAATTTGGAATCCATTTGGTAAGGGCATGCTATGAACAATTTGTCATTGGGTTTCGGTTGGTCGAATGGCTTTTGGAATTCGCTTACTTGTGTTACAGGCTTAGTATCATTATTAAGAAACGTTTGTGTAATCTTTTTATCAGGTTCAACAATCATCGGGACTTGATAAACTATTTGTTGATTCATAATTACCTTCTGATTTGGAGTTTGGAATACATCTGTACTTTTATTAGGTAGAGTTTGTAGAACATTGTTGCTCTTAATTACGTGACTCTCTTTATTGGAAGTCACAACTTGATGCTTTGCTATATTTTCTGAAGATTCAGTTGGACTAATATTTGTAGTTTGTACTTCGGTTGCTTTATTTTCATTTGTTGAAATTTTAACAACTTTATTATCGTTTATAGGTTTATTGTTTTTAATCATCATAACATTGGCAGGGAATTGAACATTGCTTAAATACAAAAAGTTTGGTTGCAGTACAACGTTCTTTGTGTCCTGTTGAGACTGTTTTTCAATTACTTTTTTACCTTTTAAGTCTTGTTCTTGCAAGGTTCCTTGGCACTTCTCCTTCACGACGATCTTGTTACCGTAAATTTGATTTTCTGTGATTAAATTCTCAAAATCATTTTCGTCACAGTTTTCTTGGTGCATTCTTTTTAAAGCGACCACTTTTGAGGACGAGAGATTATCATTGACATTTTCGTCTTTACATTTCTTTCCTTGGTTGGATAGTCGTGAAGGAGCTTGCAAGTTTTTTGAATCGTAGGCCCTCTGAACTAAAACCTGCGAATTTTGCTGTTGTATAGTAACTAGCATTTTTGAGTTGGAAGGGTTTTTGTTTTGAATAAATAATATTTGGTTTTTCTGGTCGTTAATTATGCCTTCGGGTTGTTTGTTAACAAAACAAGGTTTCGTTTCTACATTAGGGTTGAAATGTCTTTGAGTCACCGGCATTTGAGATGTATAAGACAATTCTTTTGAATCTTGTGTTAGATTTTGTTGGTTAGAATTATCGACTGCCGGTTGAAACTGTTTCTCACTTTTATTAATCATTTCAGCAGCGTTTATCAATGTGTTAATATTATTGGAAGCCGGCGATGGGATTGCTTTCACATCTTTTTCGGTATCTTTCTTATAATCTGCAAGTGGTGCACTCTTTATGACAATATTACTTTGAATTTCAACCTTAGTAGCATTGTCGTTTTTTGCTAGAAAGGATGGATTAAATAGAGGCTTTTTTAAGTTTGCTTGAAATGTATCAGGTGGGTTAGTAACACATTTCATATCGATTTTACTTATAGGTATGCTAGTTTTTAAACTGAATCGTTCGTTTGTTTTCTTCTTAACTTCCTTATGCTGTGCCGGTATCGTCACTGTTGCGCCGGAGCCTTGGACGAGGGAAGTTATACTCATTTTAGACTCGATTACTTCATCATTTTTGACTTCACACAAAGATTTTATAGGTATTACTGTGGGACTGAAGTTAGCTTCAAAATCTGTTTGTGGTTTAGGATTTTCTACAGTCGGGAGTTGTGTGTCGACTGCTTTAGACTCATTGTTTTTTTCTTCTTGGTTAGATGTTGGTATTGCATTATTTGGGACGACTGGAAATGGCACGAAATCTGAATTATTTGATTCTGGATGGGGTAACGCGGCTTGGGATGGTTGAACGACACCCGGGTAGGAGACAGGTTGAAAGGCTGAATAACCGGGTATTGAGTAAATGTAACCTCCGTAATTAGGATAACCTGGTTCCACCTGTTTTGTGGTTGTTACGCTTGGGTTTGGATTGGGTATTGAAGATGGAGAAATTTTTGGGGAATGTGGAATTGGTTTGGGAGGTAGAAATGATGGGTTATCTAAAAATCTGGAATCTTCTGTAGGTTTGAATGATTCTTGGGGTTTGATTGTTGGCACAGGTTCCTGGGGTGTAGAGTTTCTTTCTTCTTGTTCAGGGATAATAGTTTCCACTGGTTTTGGTCTGGCTGTGAAAATACGAAAATCATGTTAAGAACGGTAATAAATATTATCATCTACTAAAAGAGGAAACGTGCTTTTTTATGTGAATTACAATTTTATTTTTTACATTTTAATTACGTATTTTATCCCTCTGTCTCTCATAACTAAAACTAAACAAGAAAGAAGTTTCGAAAATTATTTTTATGGCAAAGTTATAGAAACAAGATAATACTGGACAGTTCAACATGCAAAAAAAAATAAGCAGGGTCTGGATTTAGGCAAAAAGCAAAGCAGCTATGGAAATATTACAATCTACTTATTTTGATCATTATAATAATGAATATTAAATAGTCATTGTTTATGAAATAAGCAGAATAAAGTTATATAACGTCGTGACCAGGTGTTACTTACAGAAAACACGATGTCCCGTCGATATTGTTGACCTCTAAACGGAAAAATCATTTTAAAGACTTCGCTCGTTTAACATGTGATATATTGTATAAAAAATGTCGGAGGCCAAGGCCCACTTTGGGTCATCGTGTCACCCTAGTTATTTTTTTTATATTGTATAAAAGTTTTAGAACTACAATAAAGAGGATTTGGATGTTTCCACTTAAACTCTATACTAAAACATGTTATCCCTCGATTTATTTTGTGTTTCCGTCAATGGAAACTTGCGGCTCAGCGGTTATAAATATGTTTAATATATTTTATAAGAACTATTTTCGTAAGAAATGTAAAGATTGTAGATAAACTGATTGTTCAATTATTATTATACTTGCAAACACATTAAAACAGATTGTGTGGTTCTGTCGTATTTATCTATGTTATTATTCTGTTGATTTTATTTAACTTTAATTTTATTTTTAACCTATTTTGAACTTACCTTCTGTAATAGAACAAACTTGGTATATTTTTTCCTTAAAATTGTGATGCCTCGTAACCAGTCATAGTAATTAGGACACTACCTTGGCTATATTTTATGTTAATTATATCTTGTAATATTCGAACATTTAATTTAAATAAGTAATATCATACTTTTAGGAATACAGAAGCTGTGCTTAGTACTGTCGTAGCCTTTTGACTTGAAGACGTATCAATTAACATCAGGTAATATAGTTTTATTACTAAAATTCTTAGTGGTAGTGAAAGCAGTTTACCAGCACTTTTATCAGTAATAGGAGATCACTTAACATCAGGTAGGCAAATATTTAGGTTCTATTAGTATTTGGTCATTATTGTTGTATATCATTGTTACTAGAAATGTTTAATTACTTTGGTTGTAGTTCAAGTTCAGCAGTGAACATATTTTAATTAGAAACTCTAGTGATATATTTATTACTAAAATATACTCTTTATTTAATGACTATTAAACATTTCTTTATAAAAAAAATTCACGTAGACGCAACTCCGAAGAAGAATCCGCCGACGAAACCGACGGATAAACAGCTGTTCTTCTTCACGAATCGTAGAAACTTCTCCATGAGGTGCTGGCAGTGGCTAACTCCTTCTTTCACCTTCTCCCAGTTGACGTGAATGTAGCCCAATTCACAGGCAAAGTGTAGAAGTATTATACCTCCTCCTAAACCGAATGCTGCTACTTTCCCCACCCTGGACACTCCCACACCAGTTACCCAACCACAGACGGTCCCCAAGAACAAGTTGGTGCTGGAAGAATGCTTACTGATCCTATTTATTGTGACATCGAAGATGGAGTCATCTTTTGGCTTAGCTGTGTACTTCGAAAGATCGGATAGGTTGAGCTCTGGTATAGGTTTTGCCATTGGCAAGCATTTTTTCATTCAGACGCTTTTCAGCTTTTTGTTTTGTTGATTTTTTGTAGTTTTATTTGATTTGACAGAAGATAATTTGTTATGACAGATTTTAGTAAAATTGTTTATGGTCATGGTTTAGAAATTAGAAAAGAAGAAAAAAATATTTCGTTCTGAATCCTATATCCACATCGCTAAATAATTTAAATCATTTTGAAAAATCACTACATGTCTATCACAGCGGTTTTCTCTTTATCAGAATTTAAAAAAATGAGGTAATATTTACAGATCTATAATCAGTGATTTAAGGTCACTAACATCCATGTTTGAACTGTCTCATGAAACTGCCCTAAGCTTTTTTAATCTTACGTTCGACTAATTCTAGTAATAAGTGTTTTCAGTTGTATCTGGTGCCCAAAAAGTTAATGAACACTATTTTAATTAACAATCTCTTTTGGGACTGTTTTTAGTCGGGTCTAAGTAACACCTGGTCACCTGAAAGTCCACAATATACCACAATCTCTACAGTTCTACATTGAAGCTTTGCAGGAGAGGGACGGGGAGAGGTGAGTGAGAAACAAAAAAATAACTAGAGTAAAGGGGGGCGCAGCAAGCGGCTTGCTCCGCCCCCCTCCACCAAGCATGCAACTTTATAATTCCACTGAATGTATTTGTTCAATAAAATCATATTTTTTTTTCTTTTCACTTGTTAGGTATTGTCCATATCATGTCTAACTAGAATATTATGTACACCGCGGCTCTTGCAGCCGCTAGCTAAATGCGAGAAAACAAAAAAAAAATGAATTCGTGAATATCATCGAAACACCTATTAAAAGCTAAAATTAATAATAACTATCTAAGTTAAACGTACAAAGAGGTTTTTTTTGTTGCTTATAAAAAGTTTTTTTTTCGTTTTACAAAATCGGTTTCGGTCGCTCGCGTCTGGAATACTGCGGGAATCCTGATCCTTATCACATATGCAGTAAGATATAATGTCGCGAAGCAAACCGCTTCAATTTAAAGCCTACTTAAATATAAGCCACGAGCGCGGCGACCGAGCCGACGTCACGCCCTCCAGTGGAACTGATTCACTATGAAATTGCACCTCGTTTAAGATATTTTAATGATAAATGAAATAAATTAATGAAAAGTATTTTAAATTACGTTAAAAACATATTATTCGTTTTAAAGAAATAATACTAATAAGGCAGTAACAATTAACATTAAATATTGCAAGATAAAAATCAAAACGTCAAATAAAATTGTCTATGGTGAGGTGAACTCGTCTGCTAAACAGCACTTGTATAAAAATATAAAATAACTTATAATACTAAGCAATGAATAAAAATCAACACGCAATTTTATTTTCAAACCAGTTCCACTGGAAAGCGTAATTTCCTATCTCGCCATCTCATTCCTCCGTATAGGAAACGAGCGAGACGTATATATCACTAAATATCGCACATATCTACACGCTGCACCGGGCAGTACTTCCCCCCCAAATACATTCTTGACATTTCTTTGACAGATGTCAAATAATTTAAAAAAATAATCGGACGTCATCGATTCCCAGCCAACACTCGGTAGAAAAAACAAACTTACTCTAACATCTTAACAGCTGTCAGCGACGACGTCTGTCAGAACAGACAGCTGTCAGCGCGACGACTGTCAGTACTGACAGTTGTCTGGGTGACGCCTGTCAGTACTAACAGCAGTCAGCGGCGACTGTCAGAACAAACAGCTATCTACACGATGGCTGTCATTACTGACAACTGTCAGCGCGGACACCTGTCATTACTGAGAGCTGTCAGCGCGGACGCCTGTCATTACTGAGAGCTGTCAGCGGGACGCCTGTCAGTACTGACAGCTGTCAACGGCGACTGTAGGAACTCTATTGCTTGTATTGCACTTGTATTCCACAACATTTACAAATTCGAGAGACAGAGAGATCTCAACACTTTTTTTTATAAAATTACAGTTTTTTTTCTTTCACAATAAAATAGCACATTCGTCAAATAAGACAATAAGTTTACAATCTAGTTTAGCTATAAAATTATACATTTTTATGGCCTTTGAAATTATTAAGGCACATTATTGCCTTCAAGTACATATTTTAAAGAGAAAGGATTTTTATTAAATTAATTTTTGTATATGGTAACATTGCCCCATAAAGTTTGGTTTTAAAATTAAATCCTTTTTCTTCATTACATTTCGTTAAAATTTTTGATACAATTTTTATTTCTAGTAGATACAATTAAGATTATGTGTTACATAACTTCTTTCGTAGACGCGAGTTTGCGACTTTAGTCTCGAAGCGAAATTTGACACAATTTCATAAGTCAACAACTGTATTTGGACTTCTATTAAATATATCGCGAAGTCCCTTAGATACTAAAGTCGCCGACTTGCGTATCGAACGAAGACTCTGTGTGTAAAATGTTGTGACGTCTGTGGATGTTATTACTATAATATAAGGGAATATTTTTTTTGTATAGCAAATTATTTACAATATTCATTTAAGATATTAGAAACACAGCTTAAGAATTTAAAAATAAAAAAATTGTGATGTTTAAAATTATAAAAATGACTAATGTTTTTAAATAGCTGTGATATAAGAAAGTACTTCCCGAGTTTTTTTTTTTACTTCAGCCGTTACAAATACATACTAAATACCCCGTAGTAAGTCGACCATAATACAGGATGTTTAGAAATTCTAGGATCAAAGGGTAATGGGGACATAAGTGAGATTAACCCCAATAAAAAAATCGACAGTCACCTAATCTATTCTAATAATATAAAGAGAAAATTTGTATTCTTGTATTTATTGTAATAACTTAAAAACTATTGTGCCGATTAAAAAAATTTTTTCAACATTACAAAGCTTTATTATCTTCAAGTAACATAGGCTATATTTTTTAATTTTTCGCATTGTCGCGAGTAACAGTTCGTGAGTGATAAGAAATAAACTAAAAAAAAAAACAGAAAAATAATCATATCTCATTAGGAGTTGACCGTAGGAGGTGGCTGTGGAACTATTGTTTGCCGGGGACGACCTCACCAATCCCCCATTTCTGTTTGATCTTAGACTTTCTAACCACCCTGTATGCGCACACTAATGTGAGTGTGTGAAGTGTAGATTACGCGAATACATTTAATTTGGTACACCGCCCATTTTATTATATAAATTTATATATGTATCAAGTAACGGTTATTGCTATAGTACCGAACACTCTACGCGCTTCTCGTGTTTATGTGTGCAAATGAACATACCGGGCATCTTTCCGTTGAGACGAACAACCAAATGGGATTTTTCCCTTTGTATCGATCGAATCCATACGAGAAACCGATCCAATGAGACTTATTTCATCGGGCTGATTGCTTCAATGGAAAAAACCCAACATACGATGTTGCACTTGTCACATGCTCGCTCGTGTGTGTGTGCGTGCGTCACGCGGCGAGTGCGCGGTGTGTGTGCGGT
>QDHC01000439.1:10346-35355 GCA_013186455.1 Papilio dardanus tibullus | reverse complement strand
GTTACACGACGAGCATTCATGAAGAACACTCGAATGCTCGCTTTGTAACACACCTTGTAACATTGATCAGTACCAATCTTCAGACTTGATTTCATATTGTAAACTTAGCTGTCAAATGGTTCTCTAAAAAGAAATAAATCTACGATAACTAATATCTTTGGGTTCGCTTCGTATAGCTTTTGATACAGTGTGATAAGTCCCTAAATTACAATTTCTTTAGCTTATTTGAAAATTAAAACTTTAACTAAATTCAATACTTTATTCCGTAAACATTATAACAATTAAAATACTAATTGACAAGAGTTATATACAAAAAAAATGTAGCAATAAAACAACGATTTCAAAGATATATAAAAAGCACTCTGGTCAATTATCACAAATATAAAGATTGAAATATAAACGGTTTTAGAGTCAACTAACGCGACGTCAGCACTGAAGCCTTGTACGCATTAAGATAGTATTTTAGTCGAGTAGCAAGTAATTTAGTAACTAAACGTGTCCGAACAGCAACGTTTTAGTAGAGAAGATTAATAACTCCTTTGTTCGGATACTTGCTACTTAGAAGGCTTGACGAAACATATTCTAAAACAATTCATAGAAATTAATACATTTTGTCTACTAAAACCAAACTTGTTACTTAGGAACTTATATACCCAAAGCCATGAACGCACCAGGGTAGTATTTTAGTCGAGTAGCAAGTAATTTAGTAACTTAACGTGTAAAAATAGCAACATTTTCGTAGAGTGGATTAAAAAATCCTTTGTTCGGATACTTGGTCCTTGCTACTCGACTAAAATACGAGTACTATCCTAACGCAAACAAGGCTTAAGTTTTATCTATATCTTCAAAGCTAACCTACCTAATATTTTTTTTAGTATACTGTTAATAATCCTATAATAATACCGTCAAACTATTAAATATAGGGCAACGTAATGGACGTGGGAACCCAACAAGTGTTCTCTTAGGAACTTTCTATGCTTAATAAAAATATATAACGAAAAATAATCTCAAACCGAGTGACAGTGACACGTTTGGTAGAAAATATATTATAAAGAAGGAATAATTGAAAAATACCTTAAAAAATATTGAAGTGTTTGAAAATATGGCATGTAACAAAATCAAGTATGAATGTGGAGGTACACCGGTAGAGGTAGGTCTAGGAAGAGATGGATTGCGCGAAAGCTGATGATAAACAAGGATGTGACTGAGATGACGGAGGATAGATTAACGTGGAGGATAAGAACCTGGTGCAAAGACCTTAAAGCCTTGTACACACTAGGATAGTATTTTAGTCGAGTAGCAAGTAGCATTTATCCGAACAAAGGATTTACTAATCTATTCTACTAAAATGTTGCTTTAACACGTTTAGTTACTAAATTACTATAGTGCGTAGGTTTAGGCTTAAACGAGTCCGAACAGTAAGTAAATCATTTGTTCGGATAAGTGATACTTGATACTCGACTAAAATACTATCCTGGTGTGAACAAGGCATACGGGAGTGGGATGTGGTAGTGGAGATGATGAAGTATTTTATAACTGAATATTTTAGGACCTTCCCACTTTTAGGATTGGATTCATTATAGTTAACTAGTTCACTGTGACTCGGTCGAGTGTGACTGTGGATGGGTGGGCAGCGGTATGTACACTCACCGTCCTTGGTGTCGGGGCCCGCGTTCTTTGCGAGCGTTCGCAGCGCCGCAGCGAACGGGCCCCCCTTGTTCGGCGCGAGCTCCGTTCGCTTGGCGATCTTGTTCGCGCTCACACCTGGAAAGATGGAGAGACATGTTCAGTAAAATTAGATAGATACTGTTTAAATTGCGGCTTCAGGTTTACACTTGGAAAGAAAATAATAACAATTCAATAGTTGTACATCTTCTAATAAGATTAGAAAGAATGTAACAAAAAAATGAAAGAACGTTTAAAGTTATTATAAAATAGTGTTTTTACGACATCCATTCAAACTTGGATAAGTGAGAAACCTCTATAAGCGAGAGTCTTTCTCAGGTCCCGACGAGCTACCTCCATAAGCGAGGTAAATGTCTAACTACTATATTTCCATTTAAAAAATATTTTTGTAACGTAAACATGGTTTTCTAAAACGAAGCGATATTATTTCCATCGACGCGTACAATATTAAATTTTGGCAAAGCAATCATTTCTCATATACAAGCGTTTCGATATTACATTGAGGGTGAGCAGGACGTAATGTAAAACAAACAGTCTGCGACCAGCGTCTCCCCTCGAAACGATATAGTAATTAAACATTGATTGGGATTGTAACCGTGGGTTTACACTGTCCAAAACAATCACCTAAAATACGATGAATGCTTCTGCAATTGCAGATGTCTATCGGCAGCGGCCGCTTCGTTATTTCACCGAATCCAGGTGGCCGCTTACTCGTTTGCCACTTTATAATATTAAAAAAAGGCTTAACGGATCTTGGTAAAAAGTATAGATGTAGAAATCACAGTCTGGAAGGACATACAGGCTTTTGTTTTTTTTTTAGTTCAGCACGGTCGGAGTCTCAGACGACATCTAGTAATGTAACATGACACTTCTATGTACTATAGGTCCTTAACAAACAATGTAGATAATTGTACTTATACATATTTAACAGTCCTACTTAAATAGATACGCAAGTGGCGGAAGTCTCACGACTATTATAAACTAGGTAGCTAAGTAGGAAGATGTAAACGAATTAAACTGATGTTTTAATTTAATATTATAAAGTGGCAAGCGGCCACCTGCTTTCGCTGAAATAGCGAAGCGACCGCTGGCCATAGACATCTGCAATTGCAGATGCGTTACCTTTAATCTTTGGGGAAGGAGAGACACAACGAGAGGATAATACCTCTTCCTACGCGTCCCCCGCCAAATCCGCTCCCCCTTCCCATCATTTCTTTATAGGAAAAGGATAGAAAGGAAAAGTGAACTAAAATCAGGACTTCGGCACGAAGTCACAGATTATTTAAGGATAAACAGCTGACATTAAGTTTGAATTTAATAATACTTCCATTGCGGCAACCCGTGACGTGGCCGCAGCCGACAAATGGCGCGCTTCCGCCCCGAGGGCTGACTAAAAGGGGTGCGAGCCGCTTTGTTAACTTGCTATACAACAGATTGATTAATTGTTACCGTGGTATGTTTTTGCACCACTTAGCCTGCATTCTAACGGACGTTTTTTTAGTGGTCTCGTTCATTGGGGAAGTAAAATCACTTTTGTTTCCGTTCGTCCAGCGCTCAAATTGTAACAAAGACGATAAAAAAGCGTCGCGTTTTAAAATCGCCGCAGCATAAACAGATACATCGAAACGTATTTTTTGTATCTCAACACTTTTTAGTGCCTGTGCGAATGTATTAACCAGAAATACGTACTAATTTTTAATACACGTTCATTTTGGTTTATAAATGTGGGTTTCCACTGTTCACATCCAATAAGGACAAGAATATAGATGCTATAATGCTTGTTCAAGCATTTACCAAGTGATACAAGTTTACGATACCTCTTATTAAATAATCAAAAATGTGTACTTTATTTATTATAATATCGTGATCATAATATGAACGAATAACTCCTGGTTTGTCTATCCATACAAAACTCTATAGTAAGGAATGTTAAGTATTGAGGGCGAGCAGTAAGGGCAGTGACAATTCTAGAGGTTAGACTTCATGTCCATCCAATTGACTCCTTAGATTAATACGGTCCCCGCTAACAAGCTTCGCTCATGTACTATTGAAGACTATATGCTGAAATTGTAATGAGCACGAAAAACCTAGGATATGTGATATTAGATGCAAAATTGTCGTCAGGTTTCTATTTACAATTTGTCTGTGATTAAAAATTAAAGGTGTTACTAAAAAATGTTAAAAGGAGATTCTGATAGCAGAATAGATTGTAAAATCAGTTGTTAATATGATGTACATATATCGATTGTAACTGTACAGTTAAAACTGACGCTTTACATGTTGTTAAAAATGATTTTACAACTTACACACGTGAATTTGAACTGTACAGTTCGACTCAGTTCTCAGTTTTGCCTACACATGTCAGTTTTAACTGCGCAGTCGAACTGTAGAGTTATAACTAAACGTTTGTAGCCTGGTTTTAAGAGTAAAGAGAGATTAGTCTTCAATGTTAAATCATAAATAACAATACAATTTACTTCCACACTTAATTTGTTGAAGTGATTTTCTTCTAAACATAATTGGTAAGACTCTATTTATTAGATACTAGCTGTTGTGCGCGACTTCGTCCGCGTGGAATTAAATAATATAGCCTATGTTACTCGGGGATAATGTAGTTTTGTAATGGTGAAAGAATTTTTGAAATCGGCCCAGTAGTTCTTGAGTTATTTCAATACAAACAAAAATACAAAGTTTCTCTCTTTATAATATTAGTATATAATATTAGTTTCACTCTTTATAATTTAACTAGGTTCAATACAGTCTCGAGTCGGAACATTTCCATTGAGGTTGTGGTTACATTCGTTAGGGACGGGCCGTTTAATCGTTGAGGTCAATTGTCAATTGTGAGGTCGCCGGTTCATTCCGGGATAGAGCTGACTGCATCGGTACACAACTAAATATAGAAATTATACTAACAAAGTTTCAAACGTGGATAAGAGAGTGGCATTCTTTGGTCACGACGAGCTAGCTCCATAAGCGAGAAACTCAGATAAGAGAGCAACCTCTATAAGAGAGACAAATATCACGGTCCCTTATCCAGGTTCGACTGTATCATATTTCTAAACAAGAGTCTGTATTCACATAGATTATTAAAATTATAGACAAGACATTTTTCAGACAAATTAAGTCATAAGAAACCAAGATTTTATGAGCCAGGAATCTGTTAATATAATTAGATACTGTAAATGCTTTTATAAATCAAGTTGTGAATATCAGGCAACATTTTTATGTATCTTGTAAAATTTTTAATGACAACCACCGCCCATAAACTTGGCAAAACTACATTGATGCTTAGTTTTGACATTTCCTTCTTTATCTATTATAATAACGTTTATTTGTCTGGATAGAGAGAACGCTATACGACGGATTAGCTTCAAATATTGAGCTAAGCCATCTCGTCAAATGTTTGGATAATATAGAAACATTTGGATGCAAGCTGCAAGTTACAGAATACCGTCTATTTATAATACTTCATCTATACTTAATATTATACAGAAAGAAACTTGGTAATTTTGTGTGTATTGAAATAACTGAAGAACTACTAGGCCGATTTCCAAAATTCTTTCACCATTAGAAAGATACATTATCCCCGAGTAACATAGGCTATATTATTCAACTCCACGAGGACGAAGTCGCAAGCAACAGCCAGTTGTACAATATGCTACAAGATCTTACTTAATCTCAGTAACGAATAGTGGATCCATAATTAAATATAATTTTATCAAATATTATATTTTTGTACAAATCGCTTCCGCTTCTATCTTGGGCAGCGGATCGTCAATTACTCGGTGCGAGCGGGACGTCGTCGCATCGAGCCGTCGACACCCGATCCGCAGGGCTGGGGCAAATTGGATATCGGCGGGCAAATATCCACTGCGCCGGTTAGACGTCTGTTTGCTCCGCGCAACACCCACCGCTCTTTGTTTGCTCCGTTATGGACGCCCGAGGGTTTTGAGTGCTTTATTTTATTTGTAGTATGGTTATGTATTCGTCGGCCATAATGGTATTGAAATGTATACAGTATCGACATGGATAATCCGTCTGAAACGTTCCGTTTATTAATGGATTTGGATGGCTACTATTTAAGTTAAAATTAAAAATTCATTATAGTTAAACGAGTTTTGATAACGACATTCTAAAGTTGTTTAGTCCGTGGAGAAAAGTCCTGTTGTAAGCAATAAGTTCGGAAACCAATGCTTTTTAACTCAACCAAAACACATCATCATGAGGAAAGGCTTTAAAATATTCGCTTACATATAATTATGTCTATTTAAATATGCAATCTAACCTTTACCACCCCCGCAGTAATCGTCAACATCCCAATTAAAACCCGATTAAAAAACAACCCTTATCGTGGGCAACCCTAGCGACGGAGGGTTGTCAGCGAAGCGGCGTGCGGTAATTAATTCAGTCTGAGGCGCTAATTTGAGCGCAGAGAAGTCACCAACCCTCGCCCCGCGCGTCCTGCGCCTCGGAGTCCGCTAGATTAAGTTACAGACACGACAAATTCTACAGACTAACTGCTATGATACTCTCGTAGTTGATTTATTTGGGGATGTTTGTGAATATATTTGCGTGAAACGGGCATAAATTATTGTAACACGACTTTTAAAACTTAAATGTGAAAAATTGTTAGATGGAATAAGGAGCGAAGAAAGAAATGATTTGGCTTACAGAGTTTAAACTATATTGCTTGACAAAGATAAATGTCTTTACTGCCTAAAGTAAGTTCTAAAGCCATTAGAGCTAACACATGCCAGCTCTTTTCCCATCAACATATCAGCATGTCATTTTAGTTCTTTTATTCTTCAACTAGTTACAAACTAACCTCCTACGTACCCTCTTCCCACTTGTCTTATACTTGCCGTATCCCTGGTGGAGGCCCGTACGCAGACAGCGAGCACTTCAGACACCTGCCTGAGATTGCAGACAATCGTCTGAGGGTGGCATTGAGCGCCTCCGGGCCGTGATAACGCGCCTTGATTGTTACGTCTATCCTACGCTTACACACACTCGTGCTCATTTCTTGCTAATATAATTCCTACAGCAATATCTATACTGTAGGCTTATGTTTCTTTTTTTACTTGAACGTGATGTTAAATTATTTATTTTACTGCTACAAAATGTCTCATAACATTGTTTTTATATGTTTTGTCGCGTTAACCATTTGCTAATTTTGTAGTTTAGACAGTAGTACAAATGACGTGTTTTTGCAGAGAGGTTAAAACTCTTTTAATGACTAATCATGCAATAGGAAAGATTGTGTTGTCTAAAGTCAGTTTGACGTTGAAATCACTGGAATTTTCGTTCACTAAATCTAAACTCATCGGATAAATAACATTTCTCGTTGCTGGATGTAAAGTGATCCCTTGTAATATTGTACCGCGTCGCCTCGAACATAAACGGGATATTTCTGGTCCCCGTATACGTCTAAATATATTCGAGACGTGTCATCTGGATAGTATTAAGATTATCGTCTTCAAACATTTCTATATGTGGAATAAAAATAACTGTTCAAATGCGTAAAAGCCGTAAAAACATCACGCGCAACCATCACCAAGTTTTTTTTATATGTTGGTATTTTTAGGAGTTGGATTGTTTTCGCTTCCAAATTTAGTCAACCCATAACAAAATCCTTTAAAATCTTGGATCACAGAAAAAAAACAAAACATGTTTTACGTATTCTTTTATACAATATCTTGAGCTATATAAATATCTTTCCCAACGGAATTATTTGAAACAAATGGTAACAAAAAAGTAAATCCAATTCCGAGTTTTAAATCAATTCAACGGAATGGCATATCTGATTGCAAGTCCGCGTGCATAATCTATGGGCGGTCGGTGGCTCGATCGATGAGGCAATCTGCGGCGGGCGCGAACACATCGCGGACGGGGATACCGAGGGTTCTTGTGATATATTACCATTGACTACCACTGCCGACGCCGATGCGGACGTAATTTATTCAAAAGAACTTCCTTTGCTAAGAGTAATCGTGAGAATTTGTAAATCTTATACTGAATCGATCGATCATCACATCAGCTTATGATTTTATTGTGTATCCGCTGACCACATAAATATCACATTGTTTGTAGTAGGTGACAAAGTAGCGAGTGACCACTAAATATGACCAAAATAGCCTAGTAACAGTTGCTAGAAGACACCGTCAAAAAATTAATTGGTAGATGCATTGCCCACCTTTAATACACAAAGGTAGGAGAGTACGGAAATAAAGAGGATATTTTTCTTTCCTATACATTAGTTAATAAGTTCGTCATGTATAACTTCAAAGGTTCATTTTAATCTAACTCGCTGTCTTTTATAAGGTGGAACACCTGGCGACCTACATCAAAGTAACAAATTACGGACCACGAAAAGGTGTTTGAAATGGCGGCAACGAGTAGCAGTTTTTTCGGTGCCGACGCCTTTTGTTGTCGCCCACGAGACCGACCTCTTTGCCGCATTTCGGGCCACTTTACACCAAACTTGATTAACTTGATCCCTTTGAAGTTAAAGTATATTTAAACATACATACATGAAAATTATGTAGTAAATTAATAATAATTCTTTAAAGAAATCTTACTATACCATAACATGGATTTAAAAGTAGAAACAGTGTTGTGGCGTGCTATAATTTTACATTATTTTTGTGTTAATTGTAAGGGGAACGTCCCCCAATAATTATTTGTATATTAAGAATATTTTAAAATTCACCCCAACGTTTGGGAACCGAATCGCTAAGTAAAATAACTTATTTATTCATTGAGGAGGCTAACCAAATACCAACGCCCCATGTGTAGACTTATATCGTTAGTAATTCAGAGATAAGGAACCACTTAAACAAAAGTTATTTGGGGAAATATAAAATAATTGTTTCAATTGGTCATATGAATTTTAAACGAACGGTAGGTAGTTGTAAACCTGGAAGTAAATATTTAAAGTTTATTTGATCAATACCGATTTTCGACAGTGTTGAAATCGCGCATACGTATAAAAAACTATATACTAATTAAAAATCGCTTCCGCTTATGTTTTGTACCACAGACAAGCCTGCCGCGGCAACGTCTGTGGATTTCCATTACAGCCCGTTGGCGCTCCCCCGCTCGCGCCTACTCGCAAACACTAGCCGACGACACAAGTAGCAGTTTGTACCTACACACCTCGCCCTCTCAGAGACAAATTGACCGTATTAAGTGACAATTTGTCAAGCCGCGGGGTATTAGTGTCATCATAGTAGTGTATTATTAGATGGGGTTTAACAAAATTTATTCAGAACGTTTTAATAACACCTATTATCATTAAAAGCTTTATTTATTGGCGAGGTCATATTTCTCTGAAAAGAAGATTATTCTAAATAATCTCCTTCTGTCGGAAGTCGGTTAAAAATAAAGTATAATGACTTCCTTTGTAAAGAAATACAAAGTCATTTTTGATTAAGTCGCACGCTGAAATATAAATGCCCGCAAACTGGGCCAACACAGTAGCAATTAGTGGCTGAATGTAATTCTTCGTTAGAGCCTCAACAGACGCCATTTGCATTTATGACTGTCACTTCTTTTGTTCTCTCTATATTCGCTTTCATGCCACTTCTCTATTCAATATAGATGTTTATCTGTTCCGAACAAAGAGTGACACAATTAGGCAAACAAATCACGTCGGCACACCCTCTGGTTTGTCTGCGTCGCTCTTCTATAGGGCACGGCACTCTGTTACCAACTTCATTGGGATCAAGTCGATTACTGTTCGTAATCGCACACCCTCGCCGCTCGGGATTCCGACTCCTCGACTTAACAGCGTACTATAAGCCGATAGAGCCAGCATAAAATGGCCCGCCGCGTCCCTCACACTCTGACATCGTTGAACCCCAGAGGGGGAAGCGCGGTTCGTGCAAAGGTCTTTATAACGCGGTCGCCATGTCACTTGCGACTTTACGGTTCTGCGGAGATTCAATTTCTATACTGTCCATGTCTTTGAGCATTCTGTGCTTTATGCGGTTGTGATAGAGTGTAATTTATATTGGCGAGAGTTTTGGTACTTGTTGAGGTAATACGTGATTTGCGGCACGGTTGCTAGGGTTGGTTTTTGATGTGTCTCCATGCCCAGTTCGATGTCGGTTTATTGAGAGCTTTATTACTGGGTTGTTAAGAACTACTTTAGTTTATCGAAGTGGTACTTCTACTCGCTTCGGGTCAGCCTTATAATCCCGGTGGCAGACGGTATCGCGTTAACTTTTAATTAAAGTTTCTCGTTTTAGTGGCACATCGGACAGACGTCGGGCCACGCAAATGACGGTGCTAATTGAAATCCTAACAAACATAGCGAACAGCGCGCAATGTCCGCGGTAGTAATTACGACGGACATAGTTGCAATAAACACAAGTTAGTAAAACATACGGATTGCTACTTGTTCCGTTTATATTCTCTTACAATCAATTTATGTCTAAGATTTTTATGAGATAAAGTTACTTTTATGTAACGTTGTTATATAAAAATAGCGCAATACGATAGTATCCTAAAAGTGAGATATAAAAACCTCAAAGATGTGACTAACAGGCCAGCGTCGAGAATTCGCTCCGAGTCCCCTCCTGCCCCCTACCACGAGGAGGGAGAGGGCATTTTTTACCGCCACGATGATACATAAGATAAGGACATCCCTGCTATTTTATACGTTTATCCGGTTTGCGAAGAGTGTGACTGTTTGATTTAACATGCAAAAGACGTACCTACGTTCGAATAATTGCAAGTACCTTTAATATGTAATAGTTTACTTGTTTAAGTTATTATTCCCGATACATGATATTGTACGAGAAATGCTGTATATTTTTTAACAAAAAGATAAAAACCGCAGTAATCTAGGAAGCATGTTTTAAAAACGCTTGGTCACTATGACATAATCGGGCCGCTCCATCTGGCTGTATTACACCTCCCGCCGCCTGCCCTGGGCGACCCCGCGCCGGCTCTTATGATATCCGATCCCCCGGGATGCGCCTGTTGGAACTACATCGGCACTACATGGAGTTAGGCGGCGCCTTTGTAATACGAATCGTGTTCGTTTTAAAAATATTATTATAAAGGAAAAGTTGTTTACGTATATTTAAGAAATATAATTGAAAGAAATAATAACTTCCTTCTGTTGGAAGTCGGTAAATGATTTCTATAAATACTATAAGTAACTTGAGACATTACGGATTTCCATTTAACATGATCGGGATCCTTTTCTTCGCCCCTAACACTAACATATTTTATTTTTTTAATTGCGTCATCATCACACACAAAAATATATTTATCAAGAGAATTTTCCGAAAGAATATGTCGATTCTACAATGCATAATCTATGACATTTTCGAGTTCGTCACCCACGTCTATCACTATATCAATGTGAATTGACACATCCGATAAGTGTTCTGATCTCAACGTGACGTAAGAGGGTGGGGACGTCCTCAGACACTCAAACTTTATGATTGATGTCGTAGGTGAATCGAGGGTAGAGATGAATTGGTCCTTTAGAACTCCTACTGGGGGTCTCGGAGTTTTTATAAATCGAGTGAGCAATTTGTTTGAAACATCTTTGTACATATATCGTATAGTTATAAGAAGTAAATATGTGAAGCCTGTTACGTAAATGTTCCTTAGAGATATAGCTATTGAAAGACCTGTTAATTATCAAAAACCGCTAAACCGTTTTAGTAGATATACCTAACATATAAAACCACATACTCAAGACGTAAAATACACCAACACTTCGGTCCGCTGTAATATAATTAAAATACTCACTCTAGTATCCAGTCTTACGAAATGCACAACGTAGCTCTACACCTAACGTAGCGAAAGCAATTACGTTCCACTCGGGGCATCTACGTGACTGGGGGTACTAAGCCGATATCGTAGCACACGTCGGGCGCTACAAAGCTCCAAGGCGGGCGGCGAGCTGGCAATCGAGCCGACAAATCTGTCGACAGTACAGATCGTCTTACATTCCCAATAACTTCCGCCCACACGAATAGGCAGCAAGATAGAAGCGTCTAGCTATTGATACTAAGTTGAAAACTTATCACACTTGGTTTAAAGCGATCAATAAAGATTGCATCAAGTTTATATTAAGCGTAAAAAATCTGCGCAATATAGCCAATTGAAATGTCGTTTCAAACCACACCTTTTAGCTGATTGCTTTGAAATGTTAGTCACTAGCACAGTCGCTTAATGTATACTCATACAACTACCCAGGTTGTGACGGAAAATTCATATCTATTAAAAATATTCCAACAATCTCTTTCCGCTTTGCATTACACCACGCGCAACAGATTGGGGACGCCGTCGCGTCGAGTAGACTTGCGCGCGCACCTACATAGGGTGACTGCTATTTGTGATGAATAAAGATTGTCCCATTTCACTCTGACGAAACTGGTAAAACTGTAACGATACTACTGCGAGTTTCCATTGCGAAAGAAGCCGTTATTTTTTGTTTAATGTAATACTTAAAGTTGATTGTTGGTAGTGGTCGCTTAATACAAGTCCCACACATAGGCTTGGACCATAATAGGTTGCCCTTTAGCGGCGTGATATACAAAAAGAGCTACAACTTGTCTACTTATAGAGTAAGATCTCAATGCGCCTCGCTCGAGTCATCTATCAAGAGAGGGTCTGCGGAAGCATTGCGGCGCTCAATTAACCCGTCACCCCGCTGCCATGATCCCTTGTTTCGGGTGAACATATTTCCGTAATATTTAGGTTACATGTTATACGTCAAACACCTAAATATTTTAAAGGATCTGCTTGGTTTATACAACTGTAGTACTGCACTACTAAGACCAAAGTATCATTTTTTACATAACAGTGGTAATTGTTAAGTTAATTTAAATGGAATTGTGGCCGATCTCACAGTCTTGAGACAGTCTAATCATTGGCAGTACCAACTCACGATGTTATCAAACCTATGGCAAAAACTTTCGTCTTTTTAATATATGATGTAGTTGTTGTAGTTGGTAGTAGATAAATATGGTTGAGTTATAAAAAGGTGTGGCAATAACATCGTGACATGCGTGTCATGTGATTGTTTCATGTATAAAGTTGTAGGTAATGGCTTAATAAAAAACATTTTCAGCGAGTAGTCAAAGTTATTACGATAGTAGTTATTAAAAAAAATATTTCTTATAAACACGTAAGCGTAAGGGTGTATCCTTTTATTTTTTAGTTACGCTAATCGCTTGAAAGTTAATTTTAAAACTACTTAAAATGAAGTAATACTAAAATAGCTTTTTAGGTATTTGAAATCTCTGCATAATCGTATAATCAATCAAATGTAATTATTAATTAATTAATTTGAAATGATGCCAAAACAACATTGGTATAATACTCGAAATTTCGATATCAAAAATTCAGACTCACCGGCGGAGAATTTCCAATTAACATAACAATGGCGTTGCAAAATTAACGCTATTTTAAATATGGACACCGTAATTAAATATTGCGGGGGTTTTGTTAAATACATCCATTGCTGAGTATGTAATTATGAAGTTCAATTAATCTGATCGAATTTGGATAATACTCGTCATTGTATTTTTTTACAATTGCTATAGAACATTAATAAAAAGTAATGAAAGTGAATGTGGACGGATACAAAGGTAGAGGAAGGCCAAAGAAAGTATGATTTGTTTGAATGAAGATGATGAAAAAAGTGGTAAATTCAGTTATGACGGTCGAATAGAGAAGTATGGAGTAGTACATACTGTGCCGACCCTCCATAGGAACAAGGGCAGGATGATGATGATGATTTATAGATGCTATAGTATTGATATGGAACATCCGGAGGAGTCTGGAATTTGCAGATCAACTAAGGAGGGGTGAACCGGTCCAGGGGGGAAACCTAGCAGCCAAAAGTCCTCGTATCGGGTAGTAGTGGGATAGCGACCGGGATTGCACGGCACCAGGAGTCCCGTCCTCAAACCATCCTCCAAGCCCGGCCTCTGAGTATCCGGATTACAGGAGATGCCACGCTCCCAGTCCGGCGTGCAACTAAATTTACGTGACGTGCAACTAAAGTTGAGTTTCGTAGAGCAACTACGTGTTAGTGCTACGCGCGTAGCAAATATTTACGATGTCTAAAACCATCCTAAAGTTAAGCTTATAGGATAAATAAACGTGTGTAAATAACGAAAAATATGGTCTTAAGACATAGTTAACTGAGCATTTGGTATTGTAAATTACCCTACAAATACAAACTGTAGTATTACCATTATGTGTAATGTTTTAGTAATAAAATACATACCTGGATGGGGGAAGTAGGGCGCCCCGACGTTCATCAAGGGATGTGGGGCTCGATAATCCATCGCACTATTCACACACAAACATCGATATCGATACACTGCACTTTATCGATATACACAACGCTAGTACGCACAACACTAATTTCAAGTTCATTTTTTATTAACCCTTTGTTTAATTTCCTGTGCGGTTGGAAAGAGTGGTCAAGAATATAGGAGCGGTCGTTACGCGATTGACTTACTATGATTTTTCTACTTTCTTTTAAAATGTTTTTGCGATGGAGGAAAAGTAAAATTGATTTTATTAATAATCATTAAATTGCCCCGAATATTTATACAATATTTTTAAACTTTCCCTAAGACGAAATTCATAAATCAGTTAATTGCTAAGTTACAAACGGTAGAAAATTTGAAACGAATAAGCCAATTTCCACAAGTATGTTACGGTACTTTAGTTCTAGAGACGGTAGTTTAGTGAGGAGCCGGACGTTATCGAGTGACACCCCTATTGTGCGCTCTAACGAGGTTCTTTATCGCGGCATTGCGACGTCAGCGACTGTGATTTATGCTAGTTTCACACGAGGATAGCAAAGCAGAGCAGTAGATACAAGGTTGTGTTGATTACTGTGTTTAGCGGTAGTATAGTGGTCAGCTGTCGTGTGATACTAGCTTTAGATTGTACGTCGAACAGTCTTTACACGGATGACTATCCATTGTACGGGATCTTAAATATTTAAGAAGCTTCGAATAAGTGATTCTTAAATACAAATGGTACCTGAGATTCGATTAAGGTAAAGGAAAACATCGTGATGTCTGCACATATCGACGAAGAAATTCAAAGATGTGTGCGAAGTCACGCAAAATACGCACTAGTCGTGGAGTTGCGGAAAATGGAGCCCATCATTAGTCGATCTACTACTAAGGTGATTTTGATTTGTTAAAGATAATATAAAATTGAAGTTTATTTATGAGAATTTTGCTTCCATTTACAGTATTAGTTTTAAAACATTTCTATAGACATTGTAGCAGCAATTAAACTTATAAAAAATCTTATAAGGATGTTAATGTGGATTCTTTGAAACATTTCTACCCCTTTAGTTTCACCTCAAAAAAATATAATGGGTCGAGGAGATTTGAAATTCAAATGGTGTAGATTTTAGGGTACGATTCTACTGGTGTTAACCGTACCTGTGTACAAGTAGTTTTAGTAGCCAAACGGTGTGAATAGCGTAGCAGAAACGATCAATGATGACGAGGTTTTAATCATCATTTTGGGGGAAAAATTCAGGGGAACTTTGAACATTTCGTAATTATGAATCGTGACATTTTTATTTAAATAGAGGTAAGGTTCGACCCATAATGGGCTCTATTTTCTGCAAGTCCACGACTAGCGCGTATTTTGTCTGAATACACATATCTTCGAATTTCTTCGCGGATATGTGCAGTTTCCTTATTGTGGTTGTTGTTTTATTTAAATATCTTGCTTTTGGAAGATAAACTGCATAAAATTAAAATAATGATAGAATCCATATGCAACTATTGGTCACTGTTCTCTTTCAATAAAAATGCACCTTAAAAAGTCAATTTTGCTAGCTGGCAAATCGTCGTACGATTCATCCGTTTCGAAATACAGCAATCAAGTTATCCGATCACGTATTGCTTGTGTAAATTTAACGTGTCTTTGAAGGCCTGGAGAAGGCCTTTACGAAATAAATAAAAAGAAATAATATTTCAAATATTTCCTTTAGATAATGTTACTTTTACTTTACAACAGAATTCTTTTGTTAACTACAAACTTTGAGCTTTTTCACATTCAAAAACGATTTCACATTTAAAAACAAGATCATAGGTTTAAAAACGGCCAAAATCCGAATTCCATTAATTTATAGTGTTTTAGCTTCAATTGGTGATGAAGTGATTTTTATAATGCACAGTTTAATATAATTTTACAACTTCGCTTCGAAACGGAGTCTAAAACACCACGTAGCTAATGGCGCATTTCAAAAGAGAACAACATAGTACGAGGCCGTTTACGCCTCGTACTGGAAGAATGGAAAGAGATCGTGTTAAAATTTGCAAACACTACAGCTACACTAATTCTATTTCCAGTAAAGATAGTACGAATGTCTTTTATTAAATGGTGTCTGATATTTGACATTCACGAATCGCGTTCGTCTGAATAATTAAGTTTGGTTTGCAGGCACGAGCTAACACCGGATGGAAGGTTTCAAAACAATACCTTGCGTCACCCAGTTAAATTAAACTGCTCTGGAGTGATTTGTAGACAAAACTAGTCGCATTCAAGGTGGGAGAGATCTAGCTGCACGTATATTTGGTTGGGGTGACGGGAGATCACGAAAAATGGAAAATTTGGTTGACGGAGGACAAGGCCCAGTTTGGGTCATCGCTTCAGTCTAGTAAGTTAATCCTAAATATTGAAGAATTGATGAATATACTGTTAGATTAAAGTTATTTTTATCTACAGAAGACACTAACTGGTAAACACGGCGAAATACTGAAACGTATCTGAAAGTAAGCGCCGCTTCAAATGTAACGGACAACATTTGTATGGAATCTAGAGTAAGAGTGACCTTATATGAAACATCGTGATGCAACCTGCACACACCGGAGAAGAAATTCAAAGATATGTGTGAAGTCGACCACACTGGGCCAGCGTGGTTGACTATAGCCTAGCCATTAACAATAGGGTAGGATTCCCAACAGTAGGGGATATATAGTAATTTGGCTTTAATGACGATGATGTGGCCTTACTATGTAAAGACGACTTATTTAAATTAGCTTTTAGTATTTGGCCATATTAGACAATCTCTCTAAGCAACCCATTCAATATTAGTATAGTAACAACAATTACTACAACTAAGCTTTCCCAAACAATTTGTAAATAGAGACGTACAAACAAAAGCTTCCCAGGGAGCTTTATTACGAGACGGCAGTAAAAGCACAGACCGCAATCTTACCGTGTTTACAAATACAACTGCTGTTCGCAGATTGGATAATAGGAAACGTTCTTGACTACTACATACTAACTTATATGTATATTACACACCAGAAAATAGAAAAAACCTTTAAGTATCACCGTGTTTTTTTTTGTAATATTTGATAACTAATTAACTATAATTCTAAAAACAGTCGAACATTGATGAGCAAGAGTCTAAAGGACCGCGATATTTGTCTCGCTTTAGGTTTCTCGCTAAACTGAGTTTCTCGCTTATAGAGGTAACAAGTCGGGACCAGAGAATGTCTCTCGCTTATCCAGGTTTGACTATATTGTTATAAAACGCATATACTGATCCTTCTGTAGGAAATATAGACGTTAATAAACGAGAAGGAAATTCTGAAAAGAGATGGATCTGTATTTCATTCAGATACCTCTAATACCCACGATTAAACCACTTCATTCGTTCTTCATTCGTTCATGTAACTGAATGAGACTTGTGTATTCAAATCATTCCGATTGGATACGTGGATTGAATGATTTCAGATGAATCGAGCTTACAGTACGCGCGGGATCGGGCTGAGACCGGGTTAATGGGGGCGCGTTACTGCCGACGGTTTTTAAGTGTCGTAATCATACCGAATATAATACGGTACGCGGAGACTATCCTTGCGTACCCGACGGTATGCGGAGACTATTCTTGCGTACCCGACTTATACTCCGTGCGTCATTTTATAATTTCTTGATTATGTTTTATAATACAAAGAGGCTAACGAGGAAGTAGCCACCAGGATTCGCGGAAAAATCCGAAGCGACCCCTGATCTTAGATATCTGCTATTGCAGATGCGTTACCTACCCTTTCAAACAATAGGTATATAGACAATGTATTGATGGATGCATTAGAAAAGCTGTTCTAAAAATGTTCTTCCTGTCATTTTCCCCTTCCAATTTAGAGAGGGATAAGAAAATAAACAGAACTAGAGTGAGACCTTTGGAACACACACATCAGACGAAACGCAGAATTATTCCCACTTTACGCCTGTCGTCTGCCTAGTATTGCATTGAAGATAGATGCTAGAGATTTGGTTACCATTGTAGGATGTAAACCTATTAAGTTTATAGCTTTAATTACTATTTCTAATATTCATAGAACTTACGAAAAAATTGAAAACAGTAAGTAGTGTTGTGTAAATCTATCGATAAAAATAGATATGCCACTATTTGTCCGTATACGTGTGGAATAGATTGTTTAATTCAAAAGCCGCGATTTTACTAGCTTTGTGTGAAAACAATTGAATTCTGACGCAAACATTACTATGCGCCAATATCAACAAACAAACATAAATACAAAATTAATTGATTAAATCTGCACATAATGCTGCATATAATATGGCTAAATTATTTATTAGTGTGTATCGAGAAACGAAACTGACATTTTTAAATTATACTCTTAAAAAACAAGCAATCAAACGAGTTACCGATAATATAAAAAAGTATGTTTAGGATTCCAAATGATGTTCTACAGAAATAAAAAAATATATATACGAACCGAACCAAACAAACCTCAAAATCTCTTAAACACTCATTGACGAGACACAATTTGGAAAATAATCTAATATGCTATCGCTACATTACATACATTTCCTCTTTTAATATAAATTGTATAGCAATGCCAACTAAACAACAGAGTACGAGAGTTCAAAGTAAAACTTCAGCGAACTCAAACTTTATCCTCGAGGCAGCATTAAACACGAGTCATAGTAAGCCAACAGACCGGCCCCCCTAATATACCTATTATTAAAACATAAGTGTAGCACTCTAGACCCGTCCCTAAAGTACAAGCTTAAAGCGTGTGAAAATTAAAAATTAATTTTAAAATTATGTAACTTAAATTCACATTTTACACAAACCAGTATTTCAAACATAAAACAAACACAACACTATTGTAATTCAACTTCACAACAAAAACATCGATGTTTTTGTAAACGAGTCACATCACTAAAACTCAAACGGTGTAACGTCTGCAGAAAACGTTCGCGACCCGCGACGCGCGTTCGTCGACTGACTAAAACAAGCGTCTGACGTTTTACGCGTGCGCAATGTCTCGATACATTTACAATTGTAAAGTAACTCTTATTTAATGGTATTAGAGTTGATATTGAAGTGTGAATTTAGTAGACACCTGTACAAAGCATGCAGGGGTCGGAAGTCCGCGGTGCAGTGTCATTTCCACTCTTTCCACATTGCTTCCCTAATAAAAACGAGATTTTGCCCCGCGGCGGGCGATTACATTCGAGCGCGCCCTCTAGCGAGACTTTACGTGTAAATGGTATTTGAATATTTCACTTCTACATAGTGCTGGAGTTTATTACGTATCAAAGATAGATTTTATAACATACTAGTTCATAGTTTATAGCAGTTAAAGAGTTTAACGTTAAATTATAAAACACTATTTCCTTAACGTTTTTTTCGGAACATACTGTATGTGTATATTAACCACTAGCTAGAGGAATGGCAAACACTACGCACTAGTCGATACTGCGTGACTATTGCAATTTGATATGCGGTCTACTGATTTCAAGTAGGGTCTTCATGACACCCTAAAGAATAATATTCAATTATCAAGGGATGCATTTCAACGATTTAGTATTGCATTATTTAATGCTGGGTTAGTACTGATTTCTTCTTATTACAACCAAAATAAGGCCATTCGATATAAGAAAAATAATTTAACAAAGATAGGACTTGAAATAGAAAATCTCTTCAGACATTCTCTTTGAAGGTACTGTTATTTTTAATACGATTAAAAAATATTTTTGCTTTGCACTCCCACACTGTGAAAAGCTCAGACGGTCTGATTAGAAGCGATAACGAGTCACGAAGACGCCTACGTTTAAATAATTGTAGTCTACAACTTCACAATGCGTAGAAAACTATTTTTATTTTTCCATCAAAGGACCAAAGAATCCTTAAAATTAAAAAGGTAGGTTCAATCCACTCTTACACAACAAAAAACATTGGAAGATCACGTTATATACAACGTTTTCGTTAGGCAAGTTTAAATATAGCCCTTCGATTGTCGTCACCTCGTATACCAACGTGATGGAAAGCCGGAGAAATGTTTGTTATTCTTGGCCGTTTTATATTGAATCGTAAAAATACATTTCCTCGATACCAGATGTCGAAACAGACGTAGACTAGTGTAGTCTATTATCAATATCGATAATTTTTAAACAGTTTAATATTAAAAATGTAAAAAAAGTTGCTAGATTTTTATGTTGTTCGTCGAAATCGTTCGTCGTTAGTCTTCTATAAGCTACTACTTACTACTAACATACTCGTATGTTTCTAAAACTATACATTATTACATTTATATAAATCATCAAAGCGTCAACGTCGAATGTCGACAAATGCCGACGTATATTCCGGTACGTTGAGCATCGTCACGACTCCCCAAGTTCCGTATCCCGCATTCAATCGTCGGGCGCCGAGTGGTGAGCGACTGCGACTCGAATACCTGACGCACCTGACTCGACCCGGCACTCAACCGGCTGTTGCTTGCTCGATAGTGATGTGACACGTCAAGACAAACGATATTATATCGATGTACACAATAAAGATGCGTTAATTATTACTTTTTACACTTGTAAGAATAGTAAAATGTTTAAAATAAGAAGCTTACTGCTTAAGTATAAATCAAAAGTCCTAAAACTAAGGTTTTTATAACCGATATAAAATGTTCGATGTTATGTTATGGTTCTCGTTCGGATTTTTTCTTTTTATCATTTAATCGTTTTAGAAGGGTTATTTTCACAATTAATATTATAGAAAACAACACTATTTTAATAAAATGTCTCCATTTCGATGTAAGAAAAATATTGTCGATAATAAAATTATATCGATATTATTTTCAACCCATATTCGCAACCCTACCGTGAAGCCCATTTAACATCATACCCGGAGGAAGAACGCGAAGTGCCGTGCCCCCACGTTCCGCGTCACTGTACGAGTGTACGGTAGGCGAAACAGTTACACCGAACGACTTGTTATATTTTTGAACTTTTTATAAAAAGAGAAACATTAATAATGTGTACAGTCTCATTTTGAACCTAAATTTGTATTAGAGTGTACTGACTGGTAAACACAGCTTACTTTATACATATTCAAATGACATTTATGAAGTTTGAACTTGAGAAATTATATTTACAACTGTGCCTGAAGAACTTAAATGCAGGTATTTTTACTTTCATAGTTAAGTAATGTCTGCCCAAGTAAACAGCATGTCATAGCGTAGCTAGCTGTGTTTAACACTGTACAGTCGGGCAGGGGGCCTGTGTCGGTGTGCGGCGACAAATACGCCGCCGGTGTACGTCGGCGGCCGCTTTGCACGCGCTAACCACTACGGTGGGCGCCTGCGCGTTACTGTCGCCACAGACCGTACAATATTACAGACACGACTAGTCATTTATTAAAAAAAAATGTTATGTTGAAAGCCATATCAAATTAAGAGTGCCGATAACTGGTAGGAATGAACATTATACTGGGTAATAAAAATTATCGAGGACTTTCTAAAGTTGGTACAAAGTAATGTTACAAGAACAAAAGCTAAATTGTATACTTACTATAAACTTGGTAAAGGTCTTACATAAATCAAATTAATGATGAATCTTACCTGAAACAAAAAATCAAACACTGATTGAAATTGCTCACGTAAATGTAAATCTAAAATTAACTTTAATATATGAAACTAAAGTATTTTGTAAATGCCGTGTCTTATATTTCATAGGTCTATAACGTCGGGTACAGGCGGTGGATGTTCAGGGCGTCGTGATTGCATTACAGCGCCCTCGCTCGCTAATCACTCCGCCACGACGCTAACTTCGCGACGTCCTACTCTACGGTTTTACTGAGTAACTTGTAAGAACCCTGCGGCGATAGAATTAACGGTTGTACCATCATACAATATGATGGTACAACCGTTAATCATCACATATATCGAAGCTTAACAGTACTTTGAATATAGAAGGAAATTATTTGTGACCCTTTCACTTATAATAAAGACCTTATTTGAAGCAAATAAATACTTACTACAAAGAGTATTGATTTCGAGTATTAAACGTACTATCCACTTTTTTCAAAAGGCGGAGGTTGTCAATTCGTCTGAATTTTTTTTTAGACTACAATACAACAAACAAATGTAAGTGCACCTAACAGGAGCTACAAAGGTGACCTGCTACGGCGTAGCATCGCTTTGAAGCGTTGTCCGCTCAGACATCGTTATTCCCTGTATAATGCGACCGCTTCTCGATTCCCGGCGATAGGGACGCCTTGTGAACAACCGAAAGGATAACATTTAGTATTTGCATTTAGATTTAGTGCTACGAAATTATCTGTCATAATATTACAATGCCTTTTGATTCTAATGTAGAAATAATTGCAACAATCGTTATAAAACATCCTGTAGTCTAAATAATAATTAAGTAGGGTATTCCATTTGAAGGAACGGTGATTTACATGGATTGTGATAACCCTATTAGTAGTTTGCATAATATATATTTTTTTACGAAAATTAAAAATAAAAAGTTAATAATATCGATAACAACTTTATCGATAGTCACATCACATCACTATACAAAGCGTTTCGATGAATCAGTCGCGAATAATACCGCGTCGGCAGTCGAAGCGCCCATCAACGTTTCTATATCTCACATGCATCCAGTCTACACTAGAAAGCACACCCGAGTTTGCCTGCGGTTCGACTACACTGACACTTTGACATGTCTCTGTTTTATCAAAGAAAATGAAAGGGATGACAATATGACACCAGTCGTTACATTGGTTTTCTAGGGTGATAAAATCATTATGCCTGTGCGAGCGTCTTTTGTTCGTTCTTTTATTGTGTTGTACCCTCAGAGACTTCATTCTAAAGACGTGACATTTAGCTTAGTTCATTAGCGAAGTGGAACTGCGAAAGTTATGATTTTGTTTTGTCTTATTACTTTACCTTACTAGTCGTACAAGAGAGATAGAGAGAGAGGGAGAGATTAATGGCGTCATATACATTTTTTCAAAAAAATACATCAACAATGATTTAGTCTAGTCTCCTTATATTTGAACAACAAGTTGTTTGTAATCATTATCCCGATATATTTGGGAGCAAGAGTCATGCACTATTAATAAATGGGGGCTTGTTGAACGTGACAAATGGCAGCACAGCAACGCGCCGTGTCACAGAGTAATTTATGCAGAGTGCTCTATGTGTGGTTTATACTGGAACAGTATACATCGGTAGCATTCGGGCCGCATTGCTCGCGCATGCGTAGTACTAGTGCGCGTTTACGTTGTCATACGGTACGGGATGTTTAATAGATACGTATTTGTAGTCCTCATAGTCCTATCTAGCTAACGAGGATGTCAGTTCACACAATGTTAATAAATTTGAAGAAAACAGAAATAAAGCCCAAGAAAACTTTACTATATTACTTGATTTTTACCTTCTTTAAAGAATAAGGATATCAAGACAATGTGTTTTTCAAATATAACCCAAGTTTGACTAATCTCGAGGTACAAAAGACAACATATAGTCTGGGAAGAACACCAAGCCCAATGTCGCAACCCACTCACGTTTTACAACGCTCTATCATCCGTCAACTTTACTAATAAAACAACTCCTTCCATTATGACGTAACAATACAATGGAAACCCGCAAAGCCACCGCTGCGACCCAAGATTAAGCGCCCGTAAAAACAGGGCGTCTCGCCAATAACATCTTGATACCTCACCCCGATTTACACGCCAACTCTGTACCGTACGAAAAGTAACTTTCTCACAATAGAATAAAGCTCAAAATCGTATAACAAATAGCACCCTATATTTCAACACAGCTATGACACATGTCCATTTACTAAAGACCTTTCCGGGCTTCCGACTGTTTGCAACGCGGGTTCCTGTCTTCATGTGGAAGTAAGCAATTGTATATTTTATTTCTTAAGCGATAAGGGGGAAAATGGCGTGTTGGTTTTCGGTTATAAAACTCGTTTGCAGAGAAGAGGTAGTTAGACGGCGTAGTTGTTTTATCGGGCTTTTCCGATGGCGTGGATGCAATTATGAAAAAAGGGGAGGCAGAAGGTGGAATATTGCGGACCGAGGAAAAGATTTCTTGAGTATTTTTATCCCTGTTGACGCATACTTTACAACTACTTGCACAGCCAACATACATACACCAACTCTATACCTAATTCTTTAGAAATAGAATACAAAATAGAATAGAGTACAAAATATAAATATTCAATATTATTTACCATGGATGTATAATCTATACTAATAGTATAAAGAGATAAACTTTGTATTTTTGTATGTATTGAAATAACTCAAAAACTACTGGGGCGATTTCAAAAAATCTTTCACCGTTGGATAGCTACATTATCCCCGAGTAACATAGGCTATTTTATACGTCAGCGCGGACAAAGTCGCGAACTACAGGTAGTCATAAATATGATTAATTACAATTTGTGTTAACAATATCATGGAAGCCTCAACAGGGTGTTTTCTAAGGGTCCGTGCAAACATTCACTATAAGTTATTTGATGGGGTAGAAGTAACCAAAATGGGCTATTAAGGACCCCAAGAGATATGTTGATTAATGATGATTACATGATCGCTTATCACTCCAAAGAAACAAATGTAAATCATTACTCTATTACGCCTTTAAATTAAACAAACTATAGCATGTATAAACACTTTTAACATACAATTAGCATATTTATTGCCGCACACACAGTTCTCTTGGTAAGCCACTAAGAGTGCCCTATAGTATAGTTTAGTCTAAGAAATATACAAAGAAACTGCTCAAGTAATAGCTTAACGAGTGTTGGTTTTACTTATATAAAAATTTAATAGGATAAAAAAAAATAGTCTGAACTCAGGCATTCCCCAGTCGGCATAGAATTGGCACTCGGCGAGCGGTGGGTAGTCCGCAAAAAACCGAGTCGCATTAGCCGGCTCGCTGGTGAATTATTCAAGTAGCGCCCTAAAGCCAACCGTCTCACTAGGAATACCACGATTCGAACATTACGTGGACATTTCTGTTTTCCTATCCCTAAAAACATG